>JAHWFO010066807.1:464957-495344 GCA_023313115.1 Rhysida immarginata | reverse complement strand
CCCGCTCCTCTCCGTTGCTCACGTTAGCATCAATCCTCGCCGGGGTGGCGAAGCCTTCCTTTACCAGCCTCGCTCGCCTTTGTCGTCGTTGTCTCCCGCCTTTGAGCCTTGAATCCACCGATAAATGTCTATCGCATTCTCTCGCTCGCGACCGTCCTTCGTGCTGCCATGACGCCTCCTGTCTCGTCTCGTTATCGCATCTCGTTCTCGCTTTCGGAGTGGCTCTCCAAAACCTACGTCCTCTGGCGACGTCATCAATGCCTTTCGGTTTCGGAGAGCTCCTCTTCTCCGTAAATCCACGTGACATTATTCTTGTTGTTGTTTGTTTTCCATTATTTTCTTTGGAGACAATAAACAATAGTTATGAGAATCTGATACAGTGACAATGTTTTAAATATTTTATTTTTTTTCTTGCAGACAAGGGAAAATATTGGTGGTCCTATACTTATGTGACGCACCTTACATTGGCCAACCTGGTCGTTCTATATACTCTTGTTTAGAAGAGCATGAGAGAGCGATTGCTCTTAATTATTGTGAAAATGCTTTAGCTAGACACTGTTATTGCACCGGCCATCAAATAAATTGGAGGGAAGTGAAAATTTTAGGGAGGGAGGAAAATTGGAAAAAAATTATTAAAGGGGCCTTTTTTATAAATAAACAAAGTAACACTCTGGCTAAAGTGTCATATGACATTTATAGGGACTGGGATATCATGTGACTGTTGGTTGTCGTGTGACTTCCTTTTAAGCTTTTTTTTTTGATTTTTTTGTAGTTCTCACTTCTCTCTTGTATATATTTCTTAAGATGAATGGCTGGCACCTTTCGAAAACGTTCAAGCGTTAAATTTTTAAAACCATGAATAATTGCATCTGGTTTTCATTTTTTGGAATATATAATTGGTAGAGAATCTAAATCTTGGACTATTTTTTGGACCTTTTTCAACGTGATTCAAAATTGTGTTTCAAAATTAATCTTCAAAACTGTTTTCATAAAACTTTTTATGTTATTTTTCATTAAGTGTCATTTTTTATTCTAAAAAACTTCTTCAGAGCAGTCACCCTCCTTCGTCACAGGATTTCTTCATCCAGTGTTATGCTCCAAGACCATTTTCTATTGTGTCTTTTTCAACTGACCGGATTTTTAGTAAATGTAAGAATACCTCAAACTTTTATAATTAAGCTTTTATTATATTATGAATGAAATTTCTTTAGACTGAGGTAAACTAATTGCTTTTGGAGTTTTTCTATTTTTATTTTTCTAAATGGAGTATTTACATTTTTTGTGGGGAGATGTTCATATTTAGAATTTTTTAGAATAAATCACTTTTATAATTGAAGGGCTCCGTGCAAGTTTTTGAGAAAAGTAATCTTATATTGTTTAAAAATCTGTATATCTGTATGGTTGATGTTTTGCTTTACTGTGATTGCAGTTTACTTTTCCAATTGTTACTAAAACATACTGTAAAAATGGATTTCACAAGCAGTAATTATTTCATTTAGTAAAACTTTCTTCTTGTGGATTAGATCCATACTGCCCCGAACCTTGCAATTTATTGTGTTAATTTTTCATTAAGTAAAATATCCACGTTTGGGTCTAATATTGCTTAAAATAAATGACATATGGATCTAGATATAGCAATAAGGGAAAACTTTCGTCATCATCACAGGCAAAGTAATCAAGTGATACAAGAGCACATGGACATAGTTCAAACACATGGAATAACGTTAGCCAATCAGGATACAGCAGAGGCTCTCCTCCTGAACGGTCAACACAAAAGGTGAAAAAGTGATCGAGAACTAAACTTTACATTCAAAACAAAATAAAATTAATTAAAATAATTTAAATATAAACATAAAAAAACTTGATATTGGATCGCGGGATACCCGACCGAAGTAAAACTTCAAGTGCATGATAATAGTCAGTGAAAAACATTGGATGATGTAATCAGTGAAAAGGATTAGTTACTAATAATTATTAAAAACACAATCATTTACAACATGAAAGATTTATTTTAAAAAAATCAAAGTATTTTATACAAATACAAGTTTATGACCTAGCAACAGTACAATGTCTTATTCTAAATGTTAAAATTGTTACAAAAACTTTAGAAAAATATAAATAATGTTTTAGAATATACACAGTCCAGTCCATAAATGTGAACAACTGTCAGTAGCCAGAATAACCACCTTTCGCGGCGCAGACAGCTGAAAGACGGGCAGGAAGAGAATCAATAATGTTCTGGAAGGTATTGACAGGGACGTGAAGCCATGCCGACTCTAGATCTGTGGCGAGCTGCCGTAGGTTGTGCGGTAGAGGATCCATGGCGCGAACAACCCGATCGAGGTGGTCCTACAGATGCTATATGGAGTTTAAATCCGGGGAGCTTGGTGGCCAGGGGAGTACCGTAAACGCATCTTCGTGCTTTTCGAACCACACACGGACACTGCGCTCTGTATGGCATGTCGCATGGTCTTGCTGGAAGATGGTAACATACTGAGGAAATATAATCTGCATGTAGAGGTGGACATGATCCAAAAGGACCAATGCGTACTTCCGCATGGTGCCATCCACAATGATGAGTGCACCCAGGGAATGCAATGAAACATTCCCCAGACCATTACACTGCCTCCTCCTGCCTGTAACCTTGCCAGTTGCAGGGTGTTTGTTTTCTGATGCTGAACGCCGTACATGCCATCACCCATCTGTCCGATGGAGAATAAACTGTGATTCATCGGAAAAAGCCACCTTTCGCCACTCTGTTACTGTCTAGTTGCGGTACCGGCGTGCAAATGTCAGTCTTTGTTGCTGGTGAACAGCCGTCAGCATTGGTGCACGAACCAGCCCTCTGCTGCAGAGCCTCATACGCAGCAACGTTCGCTGATGTATCGTTGAGGATACATGTTTGGTGCCCCTTGGTTCATCTGGGAGGTCAGTTGGTCCAAGGTTGCACGTCTGTTCGCTTGCATACATCTCCGTAGCCGTTGCTCAGCTCTTTCATATATAAGCCGTATTGCCCCACACTTGGCATGTCGCTGATTTTGGGTTTTGCCATTTTGCCATCCACGGTACACTTTCACCATGTTGGCACGCGAACAATACACAAACTAGCCGTTCTGTTGGGTTTTCACAAACTAGCCGTTTCGGAAATACTGCCGCCCTTGGCTCGGAAGCCGATGATCATGCTCTTTTGGAGGTCGGATAAATCGCTACGTTTCGCCATGACACCAACAATTGCAATGATTTCTGCTTCCCTCTGACACCCTTCTTATATCCCCCCATCTCTGATACTGGTAAGTACCTTCTGGACATAATCATTTTCCAGTGATGTTGAACGTAAGGGGTGGTCAGATTAATGTGAGTGGACTGTGTACTTTAGTATACAATAAACTAAAATGTGTACTTTTGACATTGAAACGAGGTCTCCAGCAATACAATTAATCAAAAAATTATTAATGGGGGGGGGGGGAAGTTGAAAATGCCGAGTTACTGCATTGCCAGAACGATGTCAACACAAAATGACATTACACGCGAGCATGCGGAATGACTTCATTAAATTGTGCCCTGAGGCGTGGGTGGGGGGGGGGGGACCAAAAGTACCCCCAACAACAAGAACACCATAACTCGTAACGAGAAAAAAAAAACAAACACACACTGACCCAGTCACACACGCCCCACCAAAAAAAAAAAAGAACAAAGTTCTTTCACCTGACAGCTATTTACCTAACACGCATACAGCACTTCACAAAGACTGTCTTTTATTCCGCTAACACGCACACTCCAGACAGGTCCTTAAATGGGTTGATTAACCAGGCTGGCTTTTCTGTATTATCGCTGTTTACTCGACCTAGTTTTACCTTCATATCGCAGGTAAGCTCCCTAAACACATCATTAGCACCACGCCCACGACGTGGTTCCTCTCTACCCGACTCTTTTTGTGCCTTGGGGCCGACGACCTTATCGCCCTTGCGACTAACAGGTAGGAACGGGGACGCTATTTTTACAGGAACCTGGTGTCTTATTTCTACCTCCAGTTTCTTCTCAGTTTGTATGGCTACTGCCACCATGTCTGCGCTTTTGCACTCAACGCATACGTCAACCATTACTTTACTAACCTCCTCTCCTTCTGTGCCTGTTGCAACCTCTCTGATAGCAGGCCTTTGAGCATGCTCTGTTTCTTTCATTGCTACATTCTGATCCACCTTCCGTACTCTATTTTTGAATACAACCTGTGTGTTCCGAAATCTAAGGCCTTTAATCCTGACTTTGTTTCTCGGCAGCACCTGCAGTACCTTGAATGGTCCAAACCAGGCCCCCTGCAAATTCCCAGAACAGGCCACAATTACCTGCATGTTCGGGCTGATTGTCACCCTATTTATATCACCATTTCTCCTCAGCCTTTCTGAGATCTTACACGCCTGCCACTCAACGCCTTGCCCACAATTTTCCCTTTTTTCCTCGCATCTGACCTCATAGTCACCACCACTCACAATTGCGAACGTCGCGCAATCCAGGACGTCCGTTCCTAATATCCCATCATAGGGCCTATGCGAAAATGCATGTAGCAAAAAGTCGCATTTGGGCACAGCCCTGCCATGGATTTTAATATCAAGGGTGGCTGCTTGTCTGATATGAATACACCCACCATTGACCCCACGAACAACTGTGTCCACATCATGAATGGGGGCATGTGGTAGCTGGTGACAGAGTTCAATATCCAGGAATGAAATCTGGGACCCTGTATCTACCAACATGTCCACCAATTGACCCTGAATCATTATACCTATGCGATATAGTCTATCTTGTCCTCTCCTCAACAGAATCGGACCACTATCACCCGGTACCACTTGTGCCGACTCATGTGGCTTTGCCTGCTAACACTCCCGGGCATAATGCCCCAGGGCTCCGCATTTAAAACAGGTCACACTATTCTTTTGTATGCGTGGCTTGCCTTCTTTTTCTTTCAGCAACTTTTCAAGTATATCCTTGACCTCTTTAAGCTCCTTCCTGCACGAGCACTCCTTTTCCACCGGAAGAGCAGGACACTGAGAACCCCCTTTTTCCCGCGTTTTGGGACGTGGGGAAGCTGCATAACCTTCGTCATCAAATTCAAGCGGGTTGGAATCGAGCTCCACCCTACTGCTCTCTCCATGGTGACCTCTCTCCAGCTCCTCAGACTCTAAAGCACATTTAATAGCATCCTGGAATGTCTTCGGAGCTGTTGCCTTAAGCAATTTTTTATGTTGCAAGAGGGTCCCATGCCTAAATCTCTGCAAAAGAAGTTCCTCTCGGGTTGCCCCCATAGCAGGGTTGGCCAGGATAAATCTACCCATTGCCAGTTAGAGGTGCCCCGAGAAGTCTAAAACGGTTTCTTTGCGGCGCTGTACGACGTCGTACAGCTCTTTGTCATAGTCCCGATCAACCTTGACCCGGCCAAACACCTGACCAAGTCTTGATCGGAACTCGGAACTTTACGGGCCGCATTCCCTTTAAGTTTTGACTTTGCAACCGTCAATTCCGTCGGACCAGTGGCCGAGAGCCCCAATGCTCTCGACCGCCTTTAGGAATCCGGACACACTAATTCCAGACCCATCTCCTGAGAAGACCGGCACAGTACCTGTGTAGCCGGCCATCTTGGGTTCCGGGGCCACATCCCCAGCCTCTGCCCCTTCTACAGGCATACTGACCACAGATAATTTACACTTACTTCTACCTAACTCCCAACTAACGCCACAACAGGTACTCCCACACTACTATCCACACAGCACACACACCTACCCTTTGGCTACCCCTAATCCGGAAAATTCCGGACTAGCGAGTCCCTGTTCGGGCGCCAAAATGTGCCCTGAGGCGTGGGTGGGGGGGGGGGTACCAAAAGTACCCCCAATAACAAGAACACCATAACTCGCAACGAGAAAAAAAACAAACAAACACACACTGACCCAGTCACAAAATCAACAATCACTGAGCTTCGAATTTTACGAACGGTCTTCGCTCCGGGAAAAATTATTTATTAATTTGAAAACTAGTTAACTTTCAAATTTTAAACTCATTTTTATCGATGAAGGCAAAGAGACATTCCTATTCTAATTTTAGTTGGTATCCGAATCTAAATTCAAAAAAATCCGAAAAAAATGGCAACACCAAACGATCGGCTGCAAAAATTCAGTAACATTGTTTTATTATTCATCACCACTTTGTATTATTTTATTAAAATTATACCTTTGTTGTGGGATGCTATGTGGTATATTCACAGTATTTTTTTTGTTTTTTGCCTTTTTTGCAGATGTACGAATAAAACCTCGCATATGGCGGGTTTGATTCCGACTGCTGTCCTTTATGAGCTCGAAAATTTCGTACGCGTCCTATAGACATTTTAGCTTCCGTTTTATTTATTTATTTATTTTTTTGTTTGGAATTACTTCTTCAGTTCGTTTACGAACTCTATACGCTCTCATGCGTTCTACACTTGTTTTTGGGGCCGAACTCTCCGTTTGATTTTGTAAAAAGCCCTGCATTTGCACTATCTCATGTAAAAAACAGCACATCGTTTTAGTGCTATCAAACATTCCCAGGCGCGTAACCAGGGGGGGGTTGAGGGGGGTCGACGACCAACCCAGTATGGAAAAAGGTCCACCTCCCAAATATGGAAAAAGGTCCGACTCAGTGGAATTTTTGGAAAAAGGTCCGACTCAGTGGAATTTTTGATAAAAGGTCCAACTCAGTGGAATTTTTGAAAAAAGCTCAGGAATTTTTGAAAATCGACCACCCCCCCTCAAGATAACGTGCTAGCTACGGCCCTGATTCCTGCATTGGTCTCGTCGCCATTATTATTATACTCGGTGACAAAAACATATAATAAAGCAGAGCAATAATTTAAACATTTTGTTAATAACAAAATCAATAAAAGTGATACCTTTTTAAATATGTAATACACCGAATTTTATAATGTATTATTTGTCGAATATTAATTAAATTATATTCTCAAATGTAACTTTCTTCGTCGAACTGTAGGCAACGATAATGAGTTGAAGGTGGGATGATGTCTGACGTAATAAATTGCCTCTCGTTGATTCGTGCACCAATTATTACTGAATATAAAACGTGAAACAAGTTTGCTGATAAACACAAAATTAAAAAAAAAAGAATACAACTCGTAAAACGATTTTCAAATATGCTGAAAAGAAGAATATAAAAATTTGTTTAATATCTCCAGTAATATTCATAGTAATATTTTGTATACAGTAGTGGTGACAACTGCAAGTAAATTTACGTATTCGATTGCAACGTTTACATAAATCTTTCCAAACATGCGAATTGAGAAATGTAATGCTCGCACGTCTAATGTCTAAACTACTGCGCCTATCTTCTGTCCACTGCTAGAGCCATTCGTCCCTTCTAAATCAAAGTTACCAAAAACATTGGAAGAAAAAACCTTTGTTGCAAAGCAATGTCAGGAAAAAACACCACGGTGTTTAATCACACCCTTCCCCGGGAAAGATTTTGAGAAAATGGGCGAGAAAGAGTCACTCAAGGTCAAGTTGGGCTGGCCAGGTTGGCTGAGGTTTCTAACACATTTAAATTCAGTGAAGCACATTATTGATAGGGCGATTGTTACTTAACAGCACTGAATTTTAAAAATAAAGCTTCATAACGAGCATGTGCTCCAAGCTGTCATCAACATTGATTAAATGATAAACAAAAAGTAACACTGTATTCAGTTATGACTCGTCAGTACGAATCGATTGATATATTACATGTCCTAAGTTCACCCCTAATGTTAGTGCACGTGCTTGAAGGGGTCCACGAAGGTGCATCAAGAGTTGGTAAATGTCAGTTAAGTTCATCCATGTTCACGTTATCATGCAAATGACATGCTGTTCGGACAGATAAAAGTACTGATTAAGCTTGTATTCTTATATATGGCTTTAGCTAAAGCTCGTAATAACGGGCCATTTGGTGTCATTTTCTCGGACGTAGCATATCGGAAATCGAAAAGAATGTCATATTCATCTTGTGCTCGTGATTCCCGTTCGAATGACATATTACATGCCTTATATTGCCATTAAAAATTTAATTGGGTTGTTTCGGCTCAAAAGTCACGTGACTCTTAGACTGATTTCAATGACAAATTAATCAGGAAGGGTCTCTATCGAACAGCGAAAGCAGAATTTGAAATTGTTAAAGCATTCTCGAGTAATCGTCGGACATACAGGCGGATAGACAGACACACAACACAGCGAAACCAATATATGCTTTTCAGCATATAATAATGTAAACATAATTATATTTTTAAGAAGTTTATTTTGAGTACTACTAACTTTTCCAGAAAATATTCGAACTTTTAACGTTACTAATGGTCATATATCTGTTTTACAGGGTTGAGTCACATTATCATGACCAATGTACGTTTTTCTTTGGGATTGCCCAGGCGAGGAACTATGTCAAGTGTTGGGAATTGGTTAGGTGACTATATAAGGTAGGTTTTCACTATCGTATAAACATACCACTCATTGCTACAATGGGTAATAAACGTGATTTATTGGATCTGGAAAAGGGCATGATAATCGGCTTTCGGGCCAAGGATGCTAGTATTTCGGAAACCACGCAGTTTGTGAACTGTTCTCGTGCTGCTGTAGTTAAAGTATACCATGACTGAGAAAACGGGACCGTTCAGAATAAATGGTATGAGAAATGTGGAACACCACATGCCATTGACGAGAGAGGTGAACGTCGGCTGCGAAGGCCACCCGAAGAGTTACAGTGGACCAACTTACCAACTTACAAACCTACGAGGGTGCTACCAACATATCTCCAAAACCACAGTACGTAGCAACCTGCTACGTATGGGCCTCCGCAGCAGGCGGATGGTCACCTCACCTATGCTGACGAAGGTTCATCGTCAAAAATGGCTTCAGTATGCCCAACAGTATAGAAACTGGACCACTACTGATTGGAATAAGGTTGCCTTCTCCGATGAGTCACGATTTCTGTTCCACAGAAGTGACGACCGTTGCCGGGTGAGGTGAAAAACCTCCGAGAACAAACATCCGGCAATCATTGTTGGACGAATCCAGCTGGTGGCAGCAGCATCATTGTGTGGGGAGTGGTCTCATGGCTTTGTCTGGGCCCACTTATAACTGTGGAAGGCACTCTCAACCGATTCGGTTATTTATCCATAATTACAGATCAACTACACCCATACATGGCAACTGTCTTCCCAGAGGGGTATGGCACGTTCCAGAAAGAAAATGCGACGTGTCATACGGCTGCAATTGTTCGAGGGTGCTTTGAGAAACATGACTGAGGATTCCAAGTACTACCCTAGCCCCCTA
The DNA here is from genome assembly GCA_023313115.1 of Rhysida immarginata. Classification (NCBI taxonomy): domain Eukaryota; kingdom Metazoa; phylum Arthropoda; class Chilopoda; order Scolopendromorpha; family Scolopendridae; genus Rhysida; species Rhysida immarginata. Next base: position 486,012 of record JAHWFO010066807.1, on the reverse strand, counting down.
ATTCCCCAGACCTCATCCCAATTGAGAATTTTTAGGATCACCTGGATCGTCATGTGCGTGCTATGGAACAACCACCGCATACCCTTCAGCAGCTATCGGATGCTTTACAATCTGCATGGCAACAGCTACCAGTAGAAACCTACCAGAATCTTTTTGACTCACTCCCACGCCGTCTAGCTGCTATCTGTGCCGCTACAGGCGGTTATTCGGGATAATAGCTGGTGGTCATAATAATGTGGCCCGACTCAGTAGTACACTCATGTATTTTTGCTTCTCCAACAATGATCAAGTCCTCCTTTTCGTTTTATCAATTCGAGTTCAGAGAATCTCTGATTGATGAAAGCCCTAGGTTTCATCCTCCATCTATTTCTATTGTTAGAACACAAATACAGTGCTGGACAGAATTATAAACTTATATGAATTTTGAACCAAACTTTACTAAAAATAAAATGATCTACATCAGCTTTTTAAATATCATTTATGAAACATAAATTTACCACTCTGCTGATTTTCATTCGTATATTTTAAAAATTTTGTGAACAACGACAATAAACTCATAATTTCACTTGGACAAAATTATAAACTCACCCTTAAAAATGTGTTCGCCCGTCTATTTTTATCATATGCAAATTGCAAAAAAGGTTGTATTTGCAATCACTTATTGTAAGAAAGTGTCTGCTGCAGATTTATACTGTGTAAAACATTGCCACGATGAACAGAGCTTAGTGAGACAGACATTAGGACAGTATTGATGTTGCATGGATATGGAATGTCCCAGATGAAAATTGCAGCTCATCTTAACCAATCCCAGTGTCAGAAATGTATTACAACGGGAAGTTGATGGGAAAGTGAAGAAACGAACAGGAAGGAAAAAAATCTTAAGCTCTCGAGATGAACCTCATTCGACGACTGGCAACTGGAAGCAATCTTTCTGCTAGACACATGGTAGATGTACTTTCACTTAACTGCTCTCGGTGCACTGTTGCACAGGTTCTGCAGCAACTCCCATCATTGTCTACAAAAAATTTCTACGAAAACCACCTCTAAACCAAGCTCACAAAAATGCAAGATTGGAGTTTTGTACAGAAAAAATGGCATGGACTCACGAGTGGTACACAGTGGTGTTCTCTGATGAAAAGAAATTCAACCTTGATGGTCCCGATGGATGGGACTATTATTGGCATAACATCAGACAAGACGAATAGCTTAAACTGAGTCATCAAATAGGGGGTGGCTCAGTAATGGTTTGGGGGACGTTTTTTTTTGTTTTTTTTTATTTATTTATTTATTTAGTTAAAGGATTACATTAGGCCCATGGGGGGCCATTATGGTCAAAAGTCTGACCGACAAGAAGGCTCCCCAGGGCTAAAGTACATTAAATAAATTACCCGATTAGGGACAGATTAAACACGAGGACAAATTAAATAAAACAAACATAAAAAAACACATAGTTATGTGACTATAACTGGTCGTAAGCATAAATAATTACCATTACTTAAGCATAAACAGTTACCATTACTACTGGAGCTTACAGAAAATCAAACACAAATCGTACTGATAGTAATAGTAATATTACTGGCGCTCTTAGACTTAAAAACAATACTAAGATATAAGTAATTAATCAAAACAAATCCCAAAGTAACAATCCTATCAGTCTAAGTTTAAATCCGGGTAGCCAAAGGTAGATGAGAAACATAAAGCTTTAAAAATTTGTAAAAGCTTGAATAAACCGGTAATGCGCGTAATTCACGCGGTAAAAGTGCCCAACATATTATGCCTACGTAAGAAAGACAACACCGACGGTAATTGTTTAACTAGTGGAATATTTAGATCATGAGACGCTCTAGTTAGATAATGATGATTGTCAGCATTAACGGCTAACTTAATAGGAGTAGAAATTATCAAAATTGAATTCACAGCTTTAAAAACAAAAGCACAAACTCGAACTAAAAATAACTGATAGACAGTAAGAATGCGAAAATCGTTAAAATATCGAGATACTGATGAAAATTTAGGAAATCTGAGGAAAGTTCGGAGAAACCATTTCTGCAATTTAAATATACGTGTAAGGTTCCATGAGGTAGAGGAACCCCAGAAAATTATATTAGAGCACAGAGAGGAGTGAATCCACGCATAATATAGTAACAAAAGAATTTTAGGAGGCAAATAATGTAGTCTAGAGATAATACCTTGTTTTATGTTCAACCTAATTAATAAAGAATCAATGTGCTGGTCCCAACTGAGATCATGGGAAATAATAAGACCTAAATATTTAAATGAAGACACTGTGGACAGTAAATTACCATCATAGTATAAAGGGAGAGAGCAAGGTACTCTACGCTTATTCCTCTGATAGAAGACCATGGTTTTTGTTTTTTCCGGATTTACTTGCATCGAATTTTTATCGGACCAGACCTTCAGTTCTGTGAGCGCGATATTAAGCGTAGAAATCATTACGTCGACAACTTGACTTGCAGCAATAAGCGCTACATCGTCAGCATATAAGATTATTCGAAAGTGAATACTGGATGATAAAGCCAGGGGTAGGTCGTTTATAAACAGAGAAAATAGTAAAGGTGAAAGAATTGAGCCCTGGGGCACTCCTAAATTCCTGGTTAGCAAATGTGAGGATATATCTGAGTGGGAGAGAAAATAAATTCTATTGGTAAGAAAACTCTCTAGCCAATCTAAAGGGAGCCCACGTATACCATAAAAATTTGATAATTTATATAAAAGCAAGTCAGCAGGTACCGAATCAAAAGCTTTCGCAAAATCAACATAGACAGCTGCGACATAGTTGTTAGAGGCCATCTCGCGCGAAGTAAATTCTATAAGTTCGTGACATGCGGTTTCTACGTTTCTTTTTGGTACAAACCCATGTTGACAGGGAGTAATAAACGAATTGTCGTAGACAAATTGTGAAAGACGTTGGTAAAAAAGTCTCTCAAAAATTTTTGCAAATATCGGTAATGCTGTAATTGGACGGTAATTCGAATAATCGGATGGTCCTCCTTTTTTAAAGAACGGTGTAACTCTGGCTATTTTTAACACTTCAGGGAAAATCCCAGTCGTTAACGTCTTATTGAATAAAAAAGCAAGAGGCTGTGAAAGCTCTTGGTGTAAGAAAATCACAACATCAGGGGAAATCCCAAGTGGATCGAGGGTCGCTGACGCCTTCAAACGAGTAATGATTTTACTAGTCTCTTCGGCGGTCGTAGGAGCGGCGAAGAACCTTGGGGCTAGTTTAACAGGTGAAGTATCGTACGAGAATTTAGAATGATCACTCAATCGATCGCTTTCTGGTAATAGCACATGTAGAAAATCAGTAAGAACCGAGCTAGATATCTGAGTGATCTGAGTGTGTAAATGGGGACCGAAGGAAACGAGAACCAGACGATAACTTATTTAAAAGGTTTCATTTGTCTCTACTTGAATGAAGTCGTGCAAATAACCTTTCAAAATAGGTATGCTTAGCCTTCCTGATCTGTGCTTTTACAGAATTGGACCAATCTTTAAAACGGTTTAAATTAACAGTAGTTGGAACACGTCGAGCTTTCACATAATAATTGTTGTCAGAATTATTATAGCTGTCAGAATATCCGGCGTAATCCATGGTTTCCTGGCTATGCTGCCCGAATTACGACCGTTAAAAACACGTTTATAGGGAAGATAACGATCGCATCCGTCACTAACATGCTTTAAAAAAATATCAAACACTCTATTAGTGTCGAAGGCTTCAGGTAATAAAGAAACCCAATTAGTTAGAGATAAATAAGGTTTAAAAATCTGAAGCCTGTGATTGGAAATTACACGTTTGCGAATGGTACTTGGCTGTTGAAACACCTGAGTGTTCGAATCCAGAATTGTTAGTAGAGGGAAGTGGTCGGAGACTGACATATCAATGGACCCGCTAAATTGAAAATTTAAAGTGGTGAAGCAAGCATCAATTGCTGAATAAGTCCCATGAGGGGACGAAAAGTGCGTATAATAGGAGGCCGCTAACAATAAACCTGAGCGTAAAATTGGATCTAAAAGAAGGTTCAAACTAGGAGATGGGGAGCTTAAGTCGATATTAAAATCACCTATCAATGTTAAAGGTTTACCGAGATGTTGTAACTCGATCAATTTAGAGGCTAAATAAGAACGAAACTTAGATATCAACCCGGAGGGTGGACGATAAACCGTCATAATAATATATTTGTTATTAATGATTGTCGTCAAGGTTTCATAGTCTTCAGGTAATTCCAGTGAATTGAGATATAACGGAGTATCTCAAAGTTCTCAAGATGTAAATACAAAGACCGCCTCCACGTTTCCTAGTACGGTTAACGGAGACAACATTATAACCATTAATGGGTTGAATCTCATTAAATTGCTAAAAAAAAGCCGGTAATTAAAAGAAAATCTGCGAAGTTAGAATGGCTTAAGGGGCACTGGAACAACAGAAAGTGTGAAGGTCCGAGGCACTTAAGATCAATCTTGATTTTCCTTGAGCGTCTTTGCCAAATATTCTCCCACCGAAGCTCCATGCGTTAGAAACCCCAAGCTTGGATTTGGCATCACGGAGGAATTTATATCGAGCCGTAGTGAGATCTTCAACTATTGCTAGTCGGGGCTCTCGGGTTTTCAACTTGTTCCTGTTCTTTAGAATCGAGTCTCTAATAGAGTAAGTGAAGAAACGCACAATAACAGGACGTGGGACATCAGACGCTCGAGGACCCAACCGGTGTGCTGCAACGATGTCAGAAGGGTTGACCGGGACATCGCACTTATCTCGAAAGAATGCCGACATAACACCAACCAGTGGCTCAGATGGCTCCTCCGGCAATCCAAACACACGGAGATTAGCTCGGCGAGAATGTTGTTCAAGAGTATCTATTGCGGTAAAGACCTCGTCGATCTTAGATTTGCCGTCGGAGAACACATTATCTTCGAGTTTAGAACATTTATTTTGAAGTAATTTATAATTTTTCTCCAGAAGCGTCTGCTGAGATGATAAGGTGTCGATACGAGCTGTAATCGTACTCAATTCAGCAGACAGGTCGGCAAACTTACGATCCATACGAGCCATAAATTTATCAGCCAGCGTGTCAGTCAAACGTTCAAGGAATTCAGGGTCGTCGAAGAGCTTAACAACTGCTCTCTCAATCTGCGATGCAATGGAATCGTCGCTGGCGGTCTCAGGGGGTGAATCAGACGGAGCCGACCGAAGATTTGAGGGCTTCGAGCTGTTAGCAGTGTTTTTACCCATCATAAAAATTTAAAGTAAATCAAAAATTAGCTTCCTACCTTCGAAAAAATTAATCGCCGATAAAACTGCCAGCCAAGGTTATCGTGTCTGCCTTTAACCTGCTGTGAATGTAACGTTCCGGCAAGAAAATATCTTGAATGAAGCCAATTCTCGTTGCAAATTTAACAAGAGAAATTATTGTCAGTTTACACTTAGGTCCATATAGTCTGAAGCAGCTGAAACAGGTAAGTAGCCATAGAATAAATTAAAATTTGTTAGTTCATATTCAGAAGCTCGCTCTCGCAAAAAAATTAATGAGCGCTCATCCTGAGCGACCGACCGTGATGGAAGCGGAAGTGGAACAATGCTTAGAGTTAAAGTGATATGGTAGTGATCAATGGATGCATGGACTCCGCAAGATACAAAGTGCTGCTGGAAACTCAACTTTCAAGCTATGGTGAAATTCTTAGTGGAGATAACTGATCTTTCCAGCTAGGTAATGCTCCATGCCATCGTTCCAACCTTATGAAATAATGGTTTCAAGAGCAGCAGATAAATGTTTTATGTTGGCCGTCATGCTCCCCAGCCCTCAGCCCAATTTAGAATGTATGGGGAGAACTAGCACGTCTTCTTTATAAAGATCATCGGCAATTCCAGACTACTCAAGAGCTCACCACTGCCATCATGGAAGGATGGGAATCTATCACCACTGAATATTGCATAAACTTGTCGATTAGATTCCAAACAGGATGTTTGAAGTCATAAGAAACAAGAGGACCAACAAAGTACTAATGTTTGAAAAATAATCGCCATACTTCTGTTTTCTAAGGGTGAGTTTATAATTTTGTCCAAGTGAAATTATGAGTTTATTGTCGTTGTTCACAAAATTTTTAAAATATACGAATGACAATAAGCAAAGTGGTAAATTTATGTTTGAAAAATGATATGTAAAAAGCTGATGTAGATCTTTTTGTTTTTAGTAAAGTTTGGTTCAAAATTCATGTGAGTTTATAATTCTGTCCAGCACTGTAGATGGAGTAACTCTTATGGTGCTTTAATAGCTTTTATTAATCTGCTATAGCTCTTCAAATTTTTTCCATGGGCAATGTTAATTTTTCATTTAATTAAAAATTCAATTAATCATTAATAACTTTTTTTGGTGTTAATTATAGAGAAAAATCCTTTATTGAGAAGGAACTTACTAATTAATTTATTGAGTATATCTTTTATAAATGATTTTAGAAAACATGTAGTTGAACTTTTTCATATTATGAGGGCTAAGATTTATATACTTTTCTTCTGTTTTGGAGGAACTTGTTTCAAGGACGACAAAAAATTTCTTCAATTATATAGATATTGCGATCAGTTCTGGTAATTACTGTATTTTAGATCAGGCAACAGCACTTCAATAATCTATTCTAGGTAGTGGTAGCTCTGAGCAGAGTTGACGGAATGTCCTCCAATGGATAATTGTAATAAATCAATGTATAAAACAAAATAAGTGGATCCTCTTCAAGTTGTCACACTTAATTTGGTCATAGTCCCTTTGCATCACATTTGGGTCTTCAAATTCATTTCCATTCTGGACTCTTCCTACACATCTCCTCCTTAGACACTTTTATTAATAAAACTAACTTTGCCTTAAATTTGAAAGAAAAATTTTTAGTTTTTATTTTCCCCAAATAAACTTAAAAATTCATGAATCGAATTCAATGGGGGAAAAAATTAACGAAAACATTAGTTCACCACCGATCGGAAGGGAGGTGGAGCAATCATAAAAGCCAGGACGGGAATAAATCAAGACCCCTTCATTTGATGCAATTTGGCTATACATTTTATTTACAAAAATAATTCTTCTTAATGAGAGGAATCTGCAATTATGGAATTTATTGACTTTTACTGGCTGCTGTCAATGCTAGAGCTATATTTTGTCTTCTAAAAGCGGATTTCTCTAAAAAGACTTAACTTTTTTTATAAAGGAGCACATTATTATGTTAATGATTAATGAAAGTAGGAAAGAAAATTCCACAGCCTGGATTTATACCAGAAATCTTCAGCTAAATACAGGGGAAGTAATCTGCACAAATTTTGATCACGGTCAATATGCACAGAGTGATTTTTATTATTGCCTTCCCTCCATAAATTCAACATGTCTTTCAATTCATTCGAAATTTACAAGGAGAATAAAAACTGAATGACTATATTTTTGTGCATTTAATTTTATGCCCAAAATATTATGATCAAACACAAACAGTCTCTTTACAGAGTTTAGGACTATTGATGGTTATGGAAAACACTGGTCCTTGGCCCCTTTAAGGAGGTGGTCCCTTTATAGAAGTTTATTTTGCATTAAATCAATGGATAAAAAATTCGGTGCCAAAAAAGCGGTCCTTTTAGAGAGGTCTCCCTTTTATAGAGGTGGTCCTATAGGAAGGTTCCACTGTATAAGGCCACTGCTTTTAGATGGTGACTGCCCAACTCTCAAAATTTAAGGTGGGGGTTTTCATTTATGTTCTCTAGCAGAGGCCATTCCCTCGTCTACAGCCCTACTCCTGAGAACAATTTTGGAAAATATAACTCAAACCTTAAAAATAAATACATCGAGTTACTTATGCATATACTAATGCTGATTACAACACACATAAGTCTACGAGTAAATTCTCGATAAACTGGAACACGTCTCTTAATCAATATTAAAAAGCTCAAGAATCAATGAAATAAAGTATTCGTTTCTGACAAATGAGTAAGACTACAATTGGTTGTACCATTTGACGACGTGGGGTGGGGATGAACTTTATTCATAGCACACGTCGACGAAATACAAGTTGTCCCACTTTTAGAGTCAACTCTAAAATAAAAAAGGGTAATTTTTAATTATGGAATATTGAAAATCCTAACAACATGTAATAAATGAATATAACGAGTAAATAATGATAATGGTTATTGGTTTAGTAGCACTGTTTTTAAAGTTAATCAACAACGAACAGCAATAAAGATTAAACTTCCAATTCATAACACTTTGGTAATAAAAACAGGTAAACAAGTATAAACACAATTCTTAAATGATTGTATTTTCAACAGCAAATTATTTATTTTCTGTCTTATATATTTGCTAGGGAAACAGTTATTTTTCTTTTTCCTCAGGATCCATTAAAAATCGTTCTGAGTCAATAGGAGGTAAGATAAGTCACAAGTTGAGTGTTTCTCTTTCCTTTATTTCTTAAGAATAAGAGATATGAAATTCCATTACTTTGATTAAATTCGCTTTCTTTTTGTTTTAGCAGGGGTTTTCAATTACCCGTGAGCAAGGAGTCCCATGATTGCGGTTCATTCAACTTCTAGATGAGAAGGTACCAACACTAAAGACGAAAATGGGTCAGTACTCCAGATCACTCCGGCAGTCAAGACAAACTCAGTATCTTCGATGAAGCAAATGTGCCTGACATGTAGTCTGATCGGCAAACTGAGGAGTAAAAGTTCTTGTGAGAGGGGAAGGGGAAAGCACGCGTGATCTACAGGGTACAGCAGGTATTTGAGAGCAATAGTCAATACGTCATACTATGTAACAATTCCGAAACGAGGAAGATAAACTTCCTTTGCGGTGGCTGGTGGCTGTCATTGCAGTGGATGGTGGTTTTATTGAATTACAATATGTATTTTATAATCCTTAGTACAATAATGTAAATTGTATTAAAGGCTCTGTGGTATCTTAAGTTCGAGAGGGTCCCCAAAATTCTTAAGACTAGATATTACTTTCTATTCATGGCTTCTGGTCATCACGTCTCCAATGTGGGACTGGCAAGCAGGGGTCACGGAGCTGGTCCAAAGGGCAATTGGTGACTGGGTTTGGTTTTGCTGTGCTCACCCAATGCGCTGGGGGCGACAACGGGCAGGGCGGTACGTCTTCTCTGAGTGGTCGGTTGGCAGGTAGGAGATCCGAAGGTGCAGAGCGACTTTGCATTGAACCTCGGAACAATTGAGGCCTTCATTTTGGTCTGGTTGTCCTTGCAGGTAAGATGATCCAGTATTCCCTATTTATGTTTCACCTTCAAATCAAAGGAGTTAACGGGTTGATTTGGTTGACCACTTTGGTTGACAGGTTCCTACGTGAGGCAGTCTTTCATCTTAAGTTAGCGACTGCACACGGGGCTTCGGCGGTATTTTCCGAATCTTACAGTCTAGTTAGCTTTCAAATGATGAAAGTGGAAGTTTTGCATCTCTTTCGTAGCTGAGTTTCTGTTGAGACAGATCAGGCTGGGTTCAGGCAGGGAATCCACGCAAGGCACAGTTCGATTGAAGGAGAGACTAAGATTAACCAAAATAAAAGATTGTTTGGAATATTCATCAATCCCAAGAAGCAAGTTGAATTTGTTTCACACGCTGAATTTGTTTTTATATGGCAAACACCAACTTTTATTTTGCAAAATCTTTTTGATCCAGCAAGTTCCATTTTATATTTTAAAAATGCATTTTAGCATTTGCAACAAATTGTAAACAATAAAGGAAATGAAGTTCATTGAGCAACTATAGAAGTTCGCACCAGGAAAAAATGATGAGCCCCTTCCTTTATTCCTGCTTGCACAGAGAAAAACATACTACTAATGGCATGGCTTAGCAATGGGGTTATCCCTCAAAACTGCATCCAAGAGATGGCGCCACTGTAACATGCGCTCTTCAAAGCGAGGCTGTCTAACTTCATAATGGCTTCGTCGTATGATACGTGGACAGTATTTCAATTAAAAACTGAGCTTGCAAAACGTATTGCGACGACTAAAGGACGGAAAACTGATTTAATACAAAGGTAAGATGATATATAATAACTGTAAAGATAATTTATTGGTTAAGCAAAATGAAATAAAATGAAATTTTTATTCATAATTTGGACTTTTCCAGGCTAGAAGCTTACGAAAGAAATCTCAATTTTACTGGGCCTGAAATTATATTACCTGAGCCCACTATAGTTGACTGGCCTTGTAACGGTTTTAGGTAATTAACGGCAGACATGAAGAATGAATTACCAGTAATAAATAACGCAATATTAAAAACGTATTTTAATCAGTATATGGGTGAAAATGCCGATCATGAAGTTAGAGCTATTAAAAGAGGAAAGCTGCTGATGGACGTTTTGAAAGTTGAGGCTATGAGTTATCAAGTAAAAGACTCCCAATATTTCTTAACGGAAATAGTAAGAGCTGCTATGAAAAAAAGGTAATACTCCTTCCTGATTAAAATAAATCACACTAACTCTTTAATAGGTACTGATATTAAACTTAAAAATTCAGATCGTTGATAATGATTACCAATGTTAATAATGATAATAATATAATTATAATGATATACTCAGAAATTAGATGCAAAAAATCGATGTTTAAAAACTATTATTGTCATTTAATTTTTGGCATTTAAATTGACATGGCATTTTTTAAATTAAATTACACTCTTAATCTTCACGAAACAAGCATACTGAGCTATAGCGGTAAAACCGGAAGAGCGTAAAGAACAGGTGCGCCCTCTGAAAAATTAGTTCGCGGGATAACCCCATTTGACTAAAGGGGCACATACAATGACAGATGCAGCCTGTGAACGATCGCGGCTCGCAGCCATTTTTCACCTCGCCTGTTGCCATAATCGCCCATACCCTTACAGAGCGCAAGAGATGGGTAGCTGGGATGGCAAACCTCCAGTGTTCCTGCTAACTTCTAGTTTTCTTGTATGGGAAACAAAACTATGCATTTTTATTGGCTGAACGAGCCTTTCATTTCTTATCTCTGGGCATACAGTATATGAAAATATACGTAGTTCACTATTTTCACATATTATACAGGGTGATTCAAATCGTGTGTAAAACAATTTAACGGGGTACTATAGAGTCAAGGTAAACGCAAAAAGTCCTATGAACATGGGTCCGAATTTGAACGAAAACTGAGATATGAACAGAAATAAAAATGCTGCCACCAAAATCAACAAGTTAATAACTTAGGTTCTGTAAAGCCTAGATTAATGAAATTTGGAGGAGTAACAGGGTACATAAAACTGTGTAGACCGTTAAAATATGATTGAATTCCAGCAAGAAATTTCTGAGTTACTCATTCAACATTATAGCACGTGTTCACTTGTGAGTACTAACCAGCGCCTGTTAAAATTTTGACTGCGTAACTCGGAAACTTCTCGTTAGAATTCGATCAAATTTTAACGGTATATAGAGACTAATATATCCTGCTATTCCTCCAAATTTCATTAATCTAGGCTTTACAAAACCTGAGTTATTAACTTGTTGATCTTGGTGGCGGTATTTTTATTTCTGTTCGTATGTCAGTTAGCGTTCAAATTTGGACCCATGTTCATAGGACTTTTTGTGTTTACCTTGACCTCTATAATACCTCTAAAATTGTTTTACACACGATTTGAATCAACCTGTATAATTAAATTTTTTTTTATCTTTTTGTGTGGCGCAATGATTAACTCAACAATGAGAGGGCACCAAAAATAATTGGCTAATTACATGTATTTTGTTTGAATTGATGACAAAAATGAAAACAATATTGACAATATTCAATATTCTCAATTGAATATTGACAATAGTTAATTAAGCTATATCTGTTTAACTAACTTTGAGCGCGAACAAAAGAATTTGAATTAAATTGTACAAAAATATTTGCGCGGAAGGAAGATAGAATGATCCCCGCCCGCGGGAAGAATAATGGAAACGCCGCACAGTGGCACGGTTGTAAAAATATCGACTTAAAATTATAATTCAACTTTTTTTTTTACATTTTAACATAGAAATTGGTGTATTGTTACAAATATATGAATAAATAATTAAAATTTAAAAATAAATTATGTATTAGCAAAAAAAATTTAGGCCTAATAAAATAAAAATCAACTAAAAAGCAAAGAAACCAATGAATTTTATAAAACTACACTAATTAATTAATAAAATTGTTGTTATTATTTTTATTATTATTATTATTATTATTATTACTTAAAAATAATATTAAAATGAAAAAAAAAAATTTTTTAAAAGAGTTTTTTTAAAGATTATAACGCAAGTAAGCACTTTTTACAATGTATCTGTTAACGAAATTTTTAATATAATCTTTACTATCAAATAAAAAAATCAAATCACCTTTATCTTGATCAAGAATTATTTTTCTGAAATTAACTGAATTTTATAAAATAGAAAAACATGATTACTTAAACATATCAAACGCGCATTGAATTAATTATTTTCCTATTACAATAACATATTACGAGGTCTGTTCAAAGAATACGTAGACTGACGTCATAAAACAAAATATACTTTATTCAGAAGTTACACATCTGGGTCCCCTTCAAAGTACTCTCCTCCCCGACGCACACACTTATCCCAACGGTGTTTCCACTTTTGGAAACAGTCCTGGAACGCTTCTTTTGTGATGTCCTTCAGCGCCTTCATCGCATTTGCCTTTATATCAGGAATCGTCTCAAATCTCCTTCCTTTCAAAGGTCTTTTGAGTTTGGGAAACAAGAAGAAGTCACAAGGAGCGAGGTCAGGTGAGTAGGGTGGGTGAGGAAGAACAGTGATCGAGTGTTTGGCCAAAAACTCTCGAGTTCTGAGGGCTGAATGGGCTGGAGCGTTGTCGTGATGAAACAACCAGTCACCACTCGTCCACATTTCTGGCCTTTTCCGCCGGATAGCATCCAGACCACAGACGTTTGAGAACTTCGATGTAGTAAATCTGGTTCACTGTGGAGCCTTGGGGGAGGTACTCGTGGTGGACTACGCCCTGAGCATCAAAAAAAACTATCAACATCACTTTCACATTGGAACGAACTTGGCGAGCTTTTTTTGGTCTGGGAGATGTCTCACCCACCCACTGGGATGATTGAACCTTTGTTTCGATATCATAACCGTACACCCAAGATTCATCACCTGTTATGATCTTCGACAAGAAGTTTTCATCATCTTCTGAGCGTTCAAGCAATTCCTGACAAACCTGGACGCGATGGGCTTTTTGGTCGTCCGTCATCAGGCGTGGAACAAACTTCGCAGCAACGCGGTGCATCTTCAATTTTTCGGTCAAAATCTCGTGACATGATCCAACTGCTATCCCACACTCTTCAGCAAGCTCTCTGATGGTCAGACGTCGATTTGCCCGAACCAGGGTGTTGATTTTGTCCACGTGTGCGTCGTCAGTTGACGTGGAAGGACGTCCAGGACGCTCATCGTCTGCAGTTGACTGACGACCATCTTTATAACGTGCATGCCACTTAAAACATGTCGCACGCTTCATAGTAACATCACCGTAAGCCGTCTTGAGCATATCAAAAGTTTCAGTGGCAGTTTTTCCGAGTTTAACACAAAATTTCACAGCAACTCTTTGCTCGTTCAAGTCACTCATTCTAAAAATCCGCCAAACGAAAATAACACACTTCACAAACAACCGCGTAGCTAATCAACCAATACTGATATTTGCAATCAAAAAACGGCCTTGTAATCAGCGGATCTGTCAGAAGATGGCGACACCAAGCGATTTTGATTGGGACCAACAGGGCCCGCGCAATTCAAACAGTCTACGTATTTTTTGAACAGACCTCGTATATTACCATAATTATTATTTATCGTTAATTTCTGACAAATTTAATTAAACAAACAATTTAAATATTAATAATACAATTGTGACAGTAATTGTTACTAAAGCAAAAAAAAGAGACGATTTCCTTACGTAAATTAGTCAAGAAACGCAACATGCAATAAAACCTACCCCAACGGTAAACTTACCCTCATAGCATCTCGCTCCCATCAGAAACCACTTCACAACAAATATAAACGCTTGTAACTCGCGAATGAATGAAAATGGGTCAGTGGTGGTGAGTAATATTAAAGTTCATAAGCCATATAATTATTTGACATTAAAATAATATGTTTATGTGCCGGTATGTCGCAGTATGAGTTATTTGATTTTCTCCCATGCACGCCCTATGGCAAACTCATCATTCAATCCTTTATAGCAGCAATACGGATGGCCAAAATTAATTATTATTTCACAGAAACAGTGCCCAAATCATGCTCTTTAATGTGCAACAAAAATCAAAAAAAATAATTTTGAGTCGATTTTTTCTTAAACGTGCCACTGTGCGCCGTGACGGACGAGTCGAAGACGAGGCACTCCGATGCGAAGCGGGAGAAAGACGAGTGGAATTGGAGAGAGAAGAAAGAGTTCTCGAAGACGAAAGAGGAGGAGCGTGAGGGGGAATGGGGATCGGTAGATGGGAGCTGCCGTGCTTCTTATGCAAAGGACAGAATAGAAAACCAAAGGTTTGCGAGAAGCGGGTCTTAGAAACTAAAGATTGTAATGAGAAGAGCAGCGGAGATTTTAACTCGCGTAGTGGAAAATATCGCAGAAGGATTTATTACGCCGGGAAGGATATTAATAACGGCATTGGGACTAAATGTGTGAACCCCTCAAGTAATATTTGTACGATTTTCTATCCCAATCTAGGAGAAAGAAAAGTCAACGCCGAACGAGCGTCTCTTCTAGCAAAATCCGGCCGACCGTTGGAATGGAGTTAGAAAACTTTGGCAGCAACTAAGAGAGGAAAAACCCTCAGCCCGTCAGTGATGGTAAAGTGAATTTAGTTTATACTAATATAAGTCGAGAGGAACAATTTCTTCAAGGTTCATTTTATATTAATATTACTTGGCTACAACAAATTAGTGTGCGTGTAAGCCAAAGTACGTTCAAGGAGTTAAATTATTTCTCACGCGAACGTTTAGTGGAAGGAGTATTCCCTTTCGGTTTGGAAAATTATACAGTATGTGCCAAGGGGCAGGAGGTTCCTACATTGAGTTGGCCTGCAACTGATAAGAGCATAATTTAATTGCATAATTGACATTCTCTTAAATAATTTGGTGTATAAGCAATTCATAATAAAGAATTACTTCAGTGGAACTTTATTTATCATATCTACGTTAGTGAAGAAATTGTATATCCCAGCTCAAATTGTTTAATTGATGAGCTCATGAATTATTTGTCTGGAGCATGGATTATGAATTTTATTAACTCTACCTTCATTCAAGTTAAGAAGGCATTGAAAATTTCGTGCGCCTATTTTATTTAAATTGAAGGCCACGTTGCTTAAAATTTGTCATTTTGCTTTTGTGTCTAGATAAGTTAATTGCATATTGAAATTTAGACACCTTTGGATTATTTTATTACATAGAACTTTCAATACATTAATTACTACATCCGTACTCGTTCGTCTTAATTAATTGCATATTGGAGTATTTTATTAAACTGATGCTTCTTTATTTCCTCGTTGGCAATTCAGGTCTCTATTTCCAACCGGAAGTGGCTTCAACTCAGCTGTGGTGAAAGAGTTCGTTAGTCCAACGGTGGAAGTCATCGTATTGGGAAGAGAAGAATCATACTCTGATAATGCAAGCAGCAAATGGCTCTGGGGAGAAACGCAGCACGAAAAAATTTGTATTAATGTATGTAATGCATCATTGAAAGTTGTAACGCACAACAATTTATCATTATTTCTTTTTCACTTAAGATACTGAATTATCATAGTTGTTGTTGGACTGAATTCACTGATGAAGTAATCAGTTGAGCCGTTTAAGACATGCTTTGATTATTTGTTTTATTCTCAAGAATAAGCTATTCTGTTAATAAACATTTAACTTTATTTTCGCTACCCACTGCTCTTTCTTTAATCATACAGGATAAGTCTGAAAGCCTGTCACAAACTTTTAGAGGAGGTAGTATTGGTGATTCTAAGCAAAAAAGTTCATATGAATATGGGTTCGAATTTCAACGATAACCGAGATATGAACAGAAATAAAAATGCCGCCACTATGATTAGCAAGGTAATAATTCAGGTTCTGTAGCACCTAGGATAATGAAGTTTGGAGGAATAATAGGGTACATAAAATTGTGTATACCGTTAAAATTTGATCGAATTCCATCCTGTAGTTTCCGAGTTACGTAGTCATAACACGTGCTCACATAAAAGCACTAACCACCACGTATTACGATGTTGACTACGTAACTGGAAAACTACTCGTTACAATTCCATCAAATTTTAACGGTATACACAGTTATCTGTACTTTAACATTCCCCAGAACTTCATTATCGTAGGTTTTATAGAACCTGAGGTATTAATTTGTTGATCTTAGTGGCGGTATTTTTATTTCTGTTCATATCTCTGCTATCGTTCTCATACGAACCTTATTCATATGAACTTTTTTGTTTATCTGTGTGTCAATCGTTTTCTTTTATTTTTCACAGAACTATCGTAGTCGACAAGCTCCTTGGCGTTCAGCCTTTTCATGAGATATTTTTCCCTCTTTGTCTTTGGGCAACCACGAGGGATTTTTTTTCAACTCTTCTCCAGGTTCCAAACAAGATTGCTCTGGAATTCGTTCTTCATTGACGTTTGTTACCTGCAGCTCTATTTAACAGTTGGCTTCTACTCTTAGACCTCCAGCGCTGTGGCCAGATTGAGGAATCTCAACACCATTATTTTATGTCGAAATCTTTTTCTGGTTGTCTTGTAGTTTAATAATTGTTTTTTTACTGAATGTAATAAAATTCTAATTTCTGTTTGGATTACCTCGTTCAGCATACTTATGAACGTAATTAGGACTAATAAAAAAAATGATACGACCTTACAAGGGGACATTACGACCTCGGAATTTTAGTTTCATACGAAAATTCGTGTAGTTGTAGTGTACCTTTAGGGTGTTAATATACTTAAATATTAAGGCGCACTATTCAGCCAATTTTGAAAAAAGACGGTTTAAAGTTTCGAGCACCATACATAAGGGAAAGTTTTCCTCCTTGATTGTAAGTGATCCGATAGCTCAGACGGCAGCGTGGTTGCTCTCAAATTATTAACATGTAAGTGTGAGGTGGCGGGTTCGAATTCCAGTTGTAACATTTTTTTTTCTTTACCCAAATAATTATTCAAATAATTTGTAAATGTAATATATTGAATAATTATTTGGGTAAAGAAAAAAAAATTGTTACAACTAGAATTCGAACCCGCCACCTCACACTTACATGTTAATAATTTGAGACAACCACGTTGCCGTCTGAGCTATCGGATCACTTACAATCAAGGAGGAAAACTTTCCCTTATGTATGGTGCTCGAAACTTTAAACCGTCTTTTTTCAAAATTGGCTGAATAGTGCGCCTTAATATTTAAGTATATTAACACCCTAAAGGTACACTACAACTACACGCAGTCTCGTATTAAACTAAAATTCCGAGGTCGTAATGTCCCCTTGTTAGATTCATTCAATTAGCCTTAACCGTAAACGCTACTGTTTCCCCTCCCCACCCCTTTAATTGCTTCAGATCAATTTTAACAGAAATTTAAACCTTTACTTATTACCGGGACACGGGGTCAGTTAAATCCTTATCAGAATTAATTCTAACCGTCCTGTGCGTGTCTTTACAGGGCGAGTCTGAAACCCTGTCACAATCTTCGCATGCCTACCCCCGATGGCCAAATAAGAAACAAATGTCCTATCAACCTGGGTGTGAAACTCGACCGTTAACGAGAAAAATGACGTCCAAATGTGGGTGCTCCTGTGAGGCTTGTTTTGCAGATATTGTTCCAAATGACATCCATGTGCTTCAACACAGGCCTGCAGACGTCTATGAAACGAACGATGAACACGTTCTAACACTCCTGTGCTGTTCCTAATGGCATCAAATTTGGTCAATGCGAGAAAAGGTTCTGCTGCAAGGTAGTTACCGTTGAGGGAATGAGTCGTGATATAAACGCCGGGCTTCGTGAGCATTTCCATTCGCATGTCCGCAACACAAATGCATATCCGCTAGTTCAAGAAAGATGTAATCAACCTCCATTTTCAGGCTCACGTTTCACGGGTCTGTACAGTACATGAATGGTCGTGTATCTGAACATGTGATACACCCGTAAGAAATGTAACGTTCCTCAAGGGTGTCAGTGTTGATTAACATAGCTTCACTCTAACCTGCGGTTGCAGTGAACTCGACCCTTTATGCGTTCTGTACGGAAGCACTGGGGACCAATATCGGCAATTTCTGTGACCCGCTCGTCAGCCAACCTCAAAGGGGCACCAACATTTGGACGCCATTTTACTCGTCAACGGTTGAGTTTCAGACCCATGTTGATAGGACATTTGTTTCTTACTTGGCCATGGGGAGTACGTATGCGAAGTTTGTGACAGGGATTCAGACTCTCCCTATATACAGGGTGTATCCGAAATGCTATCATAAAATTTTTATGCATATTTCCCATGCAAAGTAAGCAAATTAATCCCTATAAACATGGTTCTGAAACTCAACCGTTTTCTCGCAAATGTCGACTGAACTTTTGCATGCCCGTGATTTAGTGGCTGAATTCTAACGCGCGCAATGGTAACTGAATAAAAACTAACATGCATAATGAACCTGTAGCCTGGCCTCCTCGATCCACGGATCTTAACCCCATCGGTTTTTATCTTTGGGGACATGTCAAAGATGAGATGTATGCCACGCCAGTCGACACTGCTGCTCAAAAGGGGATAGCTCCGTTCTCCTCCAATTCAACAGTGAATTGTATGGATTGGTAAAAGCTGTTAATGTGCGTTAAAAACCATTGCACGTCCGTCTTGCTGGTATCGATTATGGCGAATACATCATCGACATAACGACACCATACTTCCGGGAAATATTCTTCAGCGGCGGCTAGTCTTGCTTCAAACTTCCTCATAAATATTTCGGACAAAATGGGGCTCAAGCAACTTCCCATAGGAGTTCCCGATGACATGTGGAAAAATTCCCCAACTTATGTGTCAACAATAAATTTTCCAACAACTTTTGGGTAAACACCTTATTAGGCCTTCCACTTCTTCATTTGCGTTGCCTGTTCTTTTCATAGTCAAAAAAGACGGCACACTACGCATGTGCATCTACTATTGCAAATTGAACAAAATGACGCACGGAAATAACTACATGCTACCGCATATGGATACCTTGTTTGATCATTTGAAAGGGCGTAGATACTTCACGAAACTAGATGCGCTACAGGCTTACCACCAGATTCTGGTAAAGCCATCGCACATCCGTTATACGGCATTTATAACCCCTATCAGATCCTTTGACTTCAAAGTTATGCTCTTTGGACTCAAACGAGCCGGGTCGACTTTTACCACGGTCATGAATGGGTCATTCTCAATAAGGAAGCGGTCGTCTTTTTTGATGATGTCCTTGTGGTTGGCCACACTATAAAGGAGTTATGTAATGTAAGGGTCCGGTTTGCTTTAACTTCATTACCATAACCAAATAATTAAAAACCGACTGCGCCATCCGATTACTATCGGAAAAAATGTTAAATAACTATTTACCAATTAATATTTAAACCCAATACCGTATCTTACATAGTAATTCTTCCTCACAGGTCCGTGCCAAGAAGGGCGAGAATAGAATGAGGGACTCAAGTTTTGATTAACAATAACAACGAAATTTATTCATAATAAAAAATAGAATGAAAATAATTGAAGACTAAAATATGAGCTTGGAACACTAAATTTGCTAACTTGACTGGGTTACAATAAAGATGAATTCTGAACCATAATATAATTAACTAATGAGATTTTATAAAAAGAAAACGCTTTTCATGGCCAAAGGGAAATTATAGATCATACATACTCTCTTGACGAATTAAATGGTCTTGCTTCTCTGGATTTGGGCTCGTTGATCTTCTGCCGATGTTTGTGGCTCAAATGGAAATCTTCGAACGTGATCGCGTCATCTTTGGGACAATACTAACTGAATTTTACGGGAAAACTGTCATTATTTAAGTTGGGTCGCAACTATGTTAACTTTCGTTAAAAAGCCTCGTTTATCGAGCAAAATAAAAGTTAAACTTTTGCATCATGATTGGAATAAAATAAATAATAATTTTAACTAAAGGAATTTTGAGGTTCCCTTCATGACGGACGCCCGTGAGCCGGACATGGACAGCAAAAGGGTTGCTATCGGTCGGATTACAAAGATCCAACCCCGTCACTTACGCTTCGGTACGCCCGCACATGAGAGGGCAGGAATTGGAAAAAACCGCTCGTGCTCTGAACGATGCAAGATTCAAGAGAACACTGAATCTCTCAAAATTACAAGTTCCCTCGTTCGAGAAGGGGTTTGGAAACGACCAATCAGCGATTGATTATGTCGTCAGAGATCTGGAATTCTGGGGTTCAAAGGAGAGGTCAAATTTAAAGCTAAAAGCTTGTTTCGGGGATCTTGAATGGCGTCAACTTGTCTTAACACCCACCTGCAACCTCCAGATGTGCGGGTGTTGCATGGTAGAGTCATTAGTCAGCTTTCTGCTGCTCTTAATAGCCGTGGGGGTAAACTTTCCTCCCAGGGCGTCTTTGATCTCACCCCCGCGATTCGCTCTCCTTTCCAAGCTGGCTTGCATCCTTTCGCCAGTCATAATTTACAAAAGGCTTCTAGCTGCCTCAAATAGAAGGGTCAATCCCCAATGGCTTATTCCACAAGTCCCGTCATCGTTATTCAGAAAAAAGGGATAGATGCTAAAAGCATTCCACACGCAAGTGATAAACAAACTTGGGAAGAGAGTGAGACATTTCCACAGACAAAAAAGAGATTCTAACTTACTACAAAATTATCTATCCAATTCTAGCAATTTAATAAAAGAGGGATAAATTCTCCTCTGTAACTCGTCTCTAGTTCAATAATGCTCAAATAAACAATTAAATGCTGGTAGTAAGCAGAAATACGAATAATTTAATATTCAAAATGTTATTCTCATTTGAATAAGCATCACTATAAACTGGAACTTCACA
>JAHWFO010066807.1:380115-454957 GCA_023313115.1 Rhysida immarginata | reverse complement strand
ATGTTATTCTCATTTGAATAAGCATCACTATAAACTGGAACTTCACAGTAAGCACACTCGGCAAATGCTACAGCAACTCTAGCAACAACATTTCTTTTTTTAAAAAAAAAGCTAGTGTGCCTTCGGAGTTAAAAAGGTAAATTACCTAGGGTTCACCTTCTCTGAACATGGTAAAGAATGCGAATCCAGTCTGGTACAGGCCATTCTGTCGTGGCCGCGCCCTAGAAATACAAGACAGCTCCGTGCATTTTTAGGAACAGCGCAATTTTATCGAAACTTTATCCTAAACTATGCGCAAATATCAGCGCCCCTTTTCGAGTTGCTACAAAAGGTGGTGCGTTTTAATTGGCGGCATCATCAACAAAAAGCATTTCAAATGCTTAAACAGCTCTTTACTCAGTCCCCTATACATAAAATCTTCGATCAAAATAAAACATTACACATCCTATATGATGTGTCAGAGGATGCTATAGGAGCGGTTGCCATGCAATAGCATCAAAATAAACTATTGCCCATTGCCTACGAGTCAAGGCAATTCAGACCTGAGGAATGACATCATTCGATTTATGCAAAAGAATTGCTAGCGGTCGCCCACGTAGCCAGGTGTTGGAGACATTATCTCCAACAAATACCGGCCATCATATACAGCGACAGTCAGTCGGTATGTAGGCTTTTAACTCAGCCCAAGCTCACGCGGTTACAAGCGATCGTCTTGCAATTTATTCTAGACTTTGATGTCATTCTAAAGCACATCAAATAAGCAAGTAACGTAGTCGCGGATGCGCTGTCGCGATATTTTATGCTAAAAAAGCCAGCAATAAAAATAAAAGTCAGGCAGTGTCATCGCAGGTATAACTGCGATCGTCCGGCGCGAGGATGTCTCGAGGATTTGTAAACAATAGTTTCCCACAGCGCGAAGCACATCGGAAAAACTCTAATAAAGAGTCGCCATCTATTGTCAACAGCGTCAATAGTAATATCTTAATGTTAATAGAGATAATGCGCAGCGTTGTGGCAATAGATGGCGAGGCAAAAAGCCCAGGGACGGAAATCATAAGCAGGTGCGCAAAGGCGTGAAATTTGACACCTGGGAGAAAAGAGAAGTTTCTAGAAACAGAAAGCAGGATCCAGCGACGAACGACAGGTCGAGAGAGAGACTGCCCGAGATACTGGAGAATCCAGCTGGTCAGCGAGGTGTTGAATGCTACAAATACTCAGAGACGATAATATTTCTGAGTACCAGAATACGGTCCAATGAGTGTGCCGCCAGCCTTCTGTCATTATCGACCCCAGGAACTTGGACGGATGCATCCTCTAACATATCAAATAGACATACAGACCGTATGCAGATTACAATGTGCTTTATTTGATAAATTAACAAGGAATACTGTTCACCCGAATTAAATCATGGTGACTCGTCTGGGAACTTTATAGTATCCGAAAAATTGAGTCTAATTACATAAGTATTGGTTCTCAATGAACCGTCTGCGCCCACAGCGCTCGTAATAATAAATACAATAGAAATGAAATTTGGAAGTCCTGGTAATGGCTTCACAAGATTTAGGGAATGTACTGCAACAACGGGACTCACTCTCCGCAGAAAGCAGCGACGCAATGCGCTTATTGACAGAGGCAGCTGAGACAGCTCCTACAATTAACAAAACAAACCATTAGCACGCAAATCATTAAAGAACCGCGCACCAGACTCGGCGTGGGAGAGAAAGTGAATGTTATGAAAATATGAGAACAGATAGATAGGAAAGAGAGCCAGCTTACCTCTGTGATTAGTAGAAGGCGCCTAAGTCTTGTAGGCGATATGCCTCCAATCCCCATGGCATAATCAGAGTCCACGACGTATTTTGGTTCTCAGGAGACTCGTTGTCTGGATGGCGGAATGGCTGTCCTGTTGAATTGGGCAGACCTCGGATTAGCACCAAGACTGCCACACTGCTCGGAGCCACCGTGTTCGGCAAACATACTCCCACTATGCAAACCATCTCGCAGATTCTGGACACACTTTGAAGACAAAAGAAGAGGTTATGTCTGTCTTGCACATCTGTAATAAACCTGAAAAAACTGCTACCCTCGAAGCGATCGAAATATTCAAGGCCAAGAGGTCCACCCCACACTTGCTTCTCAATTGCCAGACGGACTTTAACGTGTTTGCAATACTTAGTTCTTTATCTGATCTACTATGATTTTCTCTCGTTTTCTTTATTTTATGTTTCTTCTGCATTTTGTAAGTTTCTTACCCCTTTATTTTATTTTGTTTTTTATGTAAATTCTCTTGTCTTCGGACAACCGGATATGTTCTCTTTTCGGTCCGCGTTAAACGCACCATCTCTGTACAACTTCTCTTTTGTGTATCTTAAAAAAAATTTTGTATTCAATCTATTTTATTCTACTGGCCATTACGTCCTTTTCTCATTGGCCACTTTGCTTTATATCCTATTGGTTCTTGTATGTATTTACGCTCATTGCTTAACTTGTACCACTGTTCTGTATATATATAAAGGCTTGCATGCCTCTTGCTGTATATCTATGGAAGACCGCTTGGGTTGGTTAGGCTTCTTGACTACCTCAGTGTATTTCCTTTGGAGTTTATTCTGGTTAGATGAGCTTTGTGAAAGCGCTGCTTTCGTCCCATCCTAACGAATGTACACTTCACTGTTCGATTGTCGATTGTCTTGCTGTATATCCTTGACAAAGCCGGGAATAAATGGCGAAACTAGTTGGAACTCCTGATGTCCCTCTGTTATACTGTAAGGCCACCACCTGTTTAGTAAACATACTCCGGCCTCGCTGTAACAAAGCCCGATGCGTCGTCCTCTGAGCGACACTGCTGGGCGCCATACTTCGTCTACAATAAAGGTAACAAACAACAAGCACAATAAGTGATCACATTAGGATCGAGTTAAAGTTAAGTACATCAAACAAACTCAAAAAACTACAACAAATATAAAATTCACACAAATTAAACTTGAAAATCAATTGACAGATGACGAGTGTAATACTGTAAATGTCTATTAAAGGAGCAGAAGTCTTTTTCAGATTGTAAATGTGCTGGTAAAGTAGCCCAGCATTTATTCCCGATATAAGACAAACAACGTCGTTGATAGTTATGTATGAACCATTAGCTCTAGTATGAACCATACTGTTGCTTGACAGATGGAATGTTCGAGAAACTGGCAACATAGAGTTAATGCACTTGAAGACGAACAAGCAAACCTGCGAGAAATACAATTGAAAAACAGTGTATTCAACTCGGTCAATTTGAGAGTGACTGGATGATTTTTAGGTAAACCATAATAAATCCGAATAAACCAATTTTGAAGTTTGAAAACACGCTGCAAAATACAAGAAGAAGAAAAGCCCCCGAAACAGAATACTATAACAAAGATAAGAATGAATCCAAGCGAAATATAACTGCAGAATAATTTTCTTAAGTAGAAAACGAAAACGGGAAGTGATACCTAACATTCTATTCAATTTGGTGAGCATCTGATCGACGTGGAGGTGCCACATAAAGTCATTAGTGATCGTCATACCCAGGTAAGTGAACACAGAATCCGTAGTGAGCCTGTAATTATTAAAATACAGAGGGAGGACGTCAGAATACCTGTTTTATTAGGTTGATAAAAAAATCATCGTCTTAAGTTTTTAAATGTTAGATTGTAAATCTAAAGTGGAATTATTTCTCTGGTTCTTCATTTTTTGGAATATTAAATTGCAAGTTTAAAGGTTTATAAGAACTTAAATAATAATTTTATCAATGTTACCCAGGAGATGATTAGCATTGCACCAAACGTGTAAGTTACACAGGGCAGAATTTAAAAGTGAAATCAAGTCATGCGTATCGGCTTTTGCTCTTTTAAGAGTGACATCATCAGCATAAAGTAGTAGCTTTAGGTAATTGCAAGGTTGAATATAAGGAACTATATGATTGACAAATATAGAGAATAGCAGTGGCAAAAGAATCGAGCGCTGAGGGACCCCAACACTATGTATAATCGAAGAAGACAAGCCGAAGAGTTTTAAAAGGTAAACACGTTCCGTTAAGAAAGATTTCAACCATTGCAATTGAGATCCACGTATACCATATTGATGCGAAGGTTCATCCGTTAATCTATCAACAGAGACCAGGTCGAAGGCTTTAGAGAAATCTACAAAAACGGCGGCTACATAACTATTAGAGTCCATATTAGCAAAAACATACTCCAGCAATTCATAACAGGCCGTAGACGTATTATGATGAGGGATAAATCCGTGTTGACATGAGGTGATAAGTCTGTTAGAAAATATATAAAAAGATAGTCGGATATAATATATTCTTTCAAATATTTTCGCAAAGACAGGCAACGATGTGACAGGACGACAATTCGCAAAAGAACGAGAACCGCCCTTTCTAAATATAGGGATAACCCTAGCTCACTGCAACACCATTGGAAAAACACCAATAAATAAAGAGTAATTAAAAAGAAAAGCTAATGGATAAGCAAACAAGGAGATGAACACAAATTTTTGAAGGCAAACACTAAGGATCAAGCGACATAGTAAATTTAAGTTTTTTAGAAATCAATACCACCTCATCGAACGTGGTGGGGGTCGCAAAAAAACTAGACCTGTTATTTGAGAATTGGACTGAATCAGTTCCAGTATCTGTATCATGAGAAATGTGTGGTGAGGATGTTAAGAGTGAATGAAGGAATTGGGACAATTTATCACTATCAACCTCATCTGAAGTATTAAAGGGAGAATGAATGGAATCCTTACCAACAGTCAGCCCCCTCAAAACCCTCCATCTGTCCCCGTTTGATTGAATTTTGGTGAACAAATTATCAAAATATAAACGCTTAACCGCATTAATTTTAGTATGTAATTTATTAGAAAATGTCTTGAAACGTTGAATTTTGGCACCAGTGGGAGTACGACGGGATTTCCAGTAGAGTACATTTTTAAATTTAATATCACACAGAAGATTGTGGGTAATCCAATGTTTGTAAGGCTGAACATGATGTGTAATACCATCAGGAACGTTATGATACCGGAGATACCGATCAAAGCCCAAATGGACTTGACGTATAAAAACATTAAACATCTCATTCACATCGCAAATATTAGATAAAGCTAAGTCCAATCTGTCAACAGAAAAAAGGACTCCAAAACAGCTAACCGATAGTTGGAAATCATGCGCTTTTTAAAATTAACGTTAATCGGTCGGGATGTGAGTGGGGAGTTCAAATTAAGAACTAAAAAAAACGTAAAATGGTCAGATATATGCATGTCTAACACATTAATATATGAAGATGTCAATGAAGTGAAACAAATATCAATAGCCGTATATTTGTGATGAATAGAGGAATAATGCGTAAAAGAACTCAAAGATGGTATTTATAAAAAAATTTATAAAATTTATTTCAATCTGAAAAAAACAGAGAGAAAAGGGAAAACACCAAAAAAGCAAGCTTTAACGAGGGTGTTCCCCAAAACAAAAAGACAACACAAAAATCATTCAGAAAAATTTTAAGCCCGAGCAGGTAAAAGGATCGAGAATATAATGAATATTATATTATAAACGTAGGAGTTGTGATAAATATATATTAATTTTCTTATATTTATTTTAATTTATTTGTCTTCATTTAATTAAAGGAGTGTTATTTATCCTAATTAATATAATGAATATTTTGCGGAGGGGCACTGAAATCAATATTGAAGTCTCCAGCCAGTATTATTTGATAACCTAGATGGCAATAACGGAGTAAATGCTCAGCCAAGTAGGTACCCAAATTCTTCAAAGAACCTGAAGGAAGACGATACACTGCCATTACCAACCACCTTTCTTTAATCAGAATTGATAAAATTTCAAAATCGGGGTTAATAATTGAACTTTGGTCGGGCACAGTATGCCAAAATTTTGAGGCTACGTAAATGCTGATGCCACCACCTCTACGAGAAGATCGAGTGATGGAAATTGATTTGAAGCCATCAAAGGTGGGCGTCTCCACTGGGTCTTGAAGCCAGGTTTCAACGAATATCAAAATGTTTAGAGTAATATTTAACAATTCTAAGTTTAATTTTATACCATCTATGTTGGAAAATAGACTTCTCACATTCAAGACAAAGAGAGAAAGAGCTGAATGGAAAGTGGTTAAGGATAAATTTGATATCCCAGCATTAAACTCGTCAACTGAAATTAGATTAGTAAACATTAACAAAAATGGGTTTGAATATATAAACTTATAAGCAGACGCAATCAAATGCTAACAGGTGGAAAAGGAAAAAAAAACAAAGAAAATAAATAAAATAACAAAAATAATAAATCACACTTAGCAAAGCTCTAAATAATAAAATAAAAAATAAACAAGCTAAAAAGCCAAAATAAATAAGCAAACCATAAACCAAAGATAAACAAATAGTTAAATAAGCTCCTAAAAAGAACGAAAGAAACAAACGCACTATAAGTAACTGGGTTTTACATCGTAAGAAATAAACAATAATTGAAATAATTGTACTTAAACTAATCCAGATCAGAGACTTTCTCAATGCATCTAATCATACCATTGGCATCTTTAACAAATATGGAGCCACTAAAGCTCCATGCGTTAAGCAGACCAAAGCGGGATTTCGCTTCATGAAGGAGCTTGTAACGAGCAGCGGTGAAGTCTTCCATAACAGCTGTGCGAGGGGAACGGGTTTTCAGTTTTTTCCGATTCTTTATGACAAGATCACAGAGAAGATAAGTAGATAGACGAGCAATCAGAGGTCTTGTGGTCGAGGTACCAGCCACCCCAGATCCCAGACGATGTGCAGCCACGATGTCAGTTTTATTGAAGGACACGTCCATGTTGTCATGAAAGAACCAAGGGAAAATGTCAGTAAGCACCTTGGCTGGACTCTTGTCAAGGCCAAAAATTCGCAAATTAGTGCATCTCGAGTGTTGTTCAAAGTTATTGAAGTTTTCAGATCGGATAACTGGCCCAACCTTGGGCAGAGAGCATGGTGAAATTACAATAATTATATAATAATAATAATAATAATAATAATAATAATAATAATAATAATTGTAACAACGACAGGGAAAGCCCCTTCGGAATTGTCCGGAGGGAGACGCCCTGTGTTGTCCTCAACAGGCCGAGGCCCAAAATAGGGTTAATGAGGCAGACATATAACAAGAAAATAATGAGAGAAAAAAGTTAAAAATAAAATAAAAATAAAAATAAAGAAAAAATAAAGAAAATAAAAATAAAAATGCAAGAAAAAAAAAGAAAAAAAAGGAGAAAAAAACTACGAAAATAAGCATAAATGCAGACCCTCAACTAAGGAGAGGTCAATGTCATAGTAATTTTCTGAATAATTTTTAATTTATTTAAAAATGGGATTAACCCGAGAGAGGGACGATTTCCAAGTGGTAATGGGATTCAAAACAAACCCCCTATGCGTCCTCCGAAGCGTATTAAAGTTAAACTCGGGGTAAAGAGACGACACAAAAATTTTCTTAAAAAAAATGCTAACCAAATAATTAAATAAAACGATGCGAATAATACGGTAAACACTAAAGTCTGACAAAAAAGCAGAGCCCACTATATATTTGTGTTTCCTTATAAAAGAATCAAGACTAATACATTTGCACTGAATCTTGTTGAGGATTGGGAAATTAACCCCAAACCAGATCGAGACGCAATAAATAATCTTAGAAATAATAAAAGCCTTGAGCAGAATATGGAGAGTCTTTGAGTCTGTAAAAAAAGCGGATGCCCTTTTTATGAATCCCAGGCGGCGAGAGATGTCTAAATACAGAGAGCTCATGTGCTCATTAAATGAAAGGTTATGCGACAATGCGACTCCGAGATCTTTAACCGACTTGGCTCTTATAAGTACATTATTTTGAAGACGGTAATCAAATATAAAAGGTGTCGTGGAGCGATTAAATGAAACAACAATTGAATTATCCGAATTCAAGATCAGACCATTAGAGCATGCCCAATGATGCGGGCGGACTGAAGTCCAAAACAATCCCTCCACTCATTAATATCAAGACACAACCTACCATCATCAGCGTAGAGAAGAGTTCTAACATTATGATCCTTAACGACAGAGATCAGGTCCGCGACAAAGATATTAAATAGCAGCGGATCAAGGGGAGAGCCTTGAGGCACTCCACTTTTAATGGAAAAGACCATATTAGAATGTCTAGGATGTCGCAAATTGAAACTACGTCCGCTCAACATAGAGCAAAACCAGTCGAGAGGCGTTGCCGATAAACCTATAAATTTTAATTTCTCGATCAACAGAAGGATATTAACTTTATCGAACGCTTTAGGAAAATCTAAAAACAGAGCGTCGACTTGAACACGCTCATCCAGCTTACGAGTCAAAAAATGGGTAAAAATTGCTAGATTAGACTGAGTGCTTCTGTTGATTCTAAAGCCATGTTGTTCGTCTGGTAGAAACGGTTCAACATAATTTGACAGTTGGTCAAAAACAAGAGACTCAAGAAGTTTGGCCGGATATGAAATGATAGTAATCGGTCTAAACGATTTCTGGGCAGATGAACCACTCTTTTTAGGAATTGGCAGAATAAGAACCTTGGTCCAACTGGAAGGATATCGACCAGTGGCCAGGGAAGTGGAAAACAAATGCAAAAGCGGAGTTATCAGGCCGGGCAGACAGCCCTTAAATATAAAGTCCGGTATGTTGGGGACAGTACAGAGCCTAGACGCGGACAGCCTTTTGGCACGCTCCAAAATCTGTCGCTCGGACACCGCCTGAAAAGAAAACTTCGACTTGACTTGTTGAGATTGAGAGCATCAACGAGAAGAAAAGTGTCATTATTCATGGAATTAGCAAAGGAATTATAATTTAATAATAATAATTGTAACAACAACAGGGAGAGAAACACACCAGATAAACCGGAGTGCAATGCCCCGTGTTGTCCCCCAACAGGCCTAAGCCCAAAACGGGGTTAATGAACCACATATAAAAAATTAATAATAATAAAAATAAAACAAAAAATAATAACATTAACACAGCGATTCTCGAATAATAACATTAAAAAATAATAAAATTATATAGGAATAATAAAAATTAGATGGAAAAAGAATAGGGAATAGGAGACAGGCATTATGAGAAAAGAGAAAAATGGAGTTCATCAGAAGACGTAAAGCAAACATCGTTGAAATTATCTAAGTAATTAGTAATCACTTTATACACCGGATCGATCCGTGAAATAAACGTCTTCCATTTGTACAAGGGAGTAAAAACGAAGCCTCTACGCGTCAATCTAATACTCTGAAAGTTAAAATCATTCACTAAAGAACCTACGCTCAACTTAGCGTGAAAAATACCAACAAGAATGTTAAAAAGTGAAATACTAATAATACGCGCAATGTTAAAAACGTTATGAAAATGGGCGGACGTCAAAGGTAGCTGATTGCCAAAGTTCTTTATTGTGAAAGCTTTAAAATTAAGGCATTTACGTTGTATTTTATGTAAAACTTGTTGATTGCCCCCAAACCAGATCCACGCGCAATAGATAATTTTAGGAATCACAAAAGTTTTAAACAGAAGCAAAAAAATTTTTGCCTCTGTAAAGAACTGAATGGACCTCTTCAACATGCCGATGCGACGTGAAATATCCAGATATACTTGATTTAAATGCTCAGAAAAGGAACAGTTGTGTGACATAACCACTCCTAAATCCTTCAAAGTATTAGTTCTAACCAAGGGAGTACCATTAATAACATAGTTAAACACAAACGGTGCAGTAGAACGATTGAAGGACATAACAAATGACTTGGACGCATTTAGTTCAAGCCCATTACAACAGGACCAATGATACACTCGTTTGAGCATGACCTGCAGCTCATGGCATGAGGACCAGTCGTTAATGGTCCGAAAAAGTTTAACATCATCAGCATAAATAATGATTTTAGTATGGGAATCAGTTAAAACATATGCAAGATCAGCAAGAAAAATGTTAAACAATAAAGGGCCCAGAGGAGACCCCTGCGGCACACCACTTTTGATATAAGAGGGAGGACAAGAATAATCCTGATTTCTTAGTCTGAAAGCCCGACCTGTGAGCATATCATTGAACCAGTCATTGGCCACTTAAGTCCAATCCTACAAATCGCAGTTTAAACAGCAACAAGGGGATACTAACTTTGTCGAACGCTTTGGAGAAGTCCAAATATAGTGAATCGACCTGGGACCGAGTATCAAAACAATGGGTAATATGGTGCAAAAATATGGCGAGATTAGTCTGTGTGCTTCTCTGTGATCGAAAACCGTGCTGTGCATCTGGAAGATGAGCGTCAACGTGTTGAGAAAGTTGGTCGGCAACTAAAGTCTCCAACAGCTTAGCTGGAAACAAAATTAAAGTGATGGGACGAAAAGCTGGTTTAGCCGAATGTTCGGCTTTTTTAGGGATCGGCTGGATCACCACTTGCTTCCATGCAGCAGGGTAACGTCCAGACCCCAGTGATACATTAAATAATAATAATAATAATAATAATAATAATAATAATAATAATAATAATAATAATAATAATAATAACCAAAATATTTATTTATGATATTTAGTAAAAACCACCAAACAGACTATACATAAAAAAAGAAAAACATAAAACAAAACTATAACAAACAGCAGCAAATTGCTTCAGTCATATAAATAAAAATGTTTATCTTTTGATTCATCCAGGTTAATATGAGCAAAATTCTCTATATAATTTTTAATAATCTCATTAATTGGATCTGTCGCACACAAGTTTGTTCTCCATTTATACAATTGTTTAAAAACATACACCTTATGGATTCTTTTTATATCCATAAACTTAAAATCCTCCAAGTTAACGGGAACCCACATTCTCCCGTGGTAATTACAAAGTAATGTATTAAACAGGTAGTGGTTAATTAAATGAACGTTAAACACAGCATTCTTATTAAACGGGAGAATCCCAATTTTAAGTCTGTTTTGTACAAAATATATCACACCTGAAACTTTACATTGGACGAAGGCCACTTAATAATAATAATAATAATAATAATAATAATAATAATAATAATAAAAATTTAAATTTAAGTTTCAATTTTATTTGTTTTAAGTGTGAATGAAAACAGTTCAGAATTAACTTTTGACAACGAACAAATAATTTTAGAAGAGTTACTTTGAATTATGATGCAAAGTAAGCATTAGCGGAGGTAATCACATAAACTAAATACAAAAATTCATGTTGAGTATTTCGTTTTAAAGCATTTTATATATATCATCAATAAACACGGTAATTAAACCAATAGGAATTAATAAAGAAGAAATGAAAAGTTTGCGTTGATTGGTTTTGTGCTTGTGTTTACATAAATGCGGGCGTTTATTCCCTCTGTCCAAAAATATAGTTATACATTTGCCGTACAAAAATAATACTGAAATGTATACCTATTTTCGGATAAAGCCGGAAAATGGCGACTGTATATTATCATCTGTCTTTATCGTGTAAACTATTCGATTAGTCTTGAACTTTTATTCGATATTGAACTGTCACAATCCCCCGAGCAGGGGACTGAGGGGGAGTGGCCCAATCCTACTTGTAGGGTAGGGGGTGGTCAATTTCGGGCGGGAGTAGGCAGACCCTTCAGCCCCACTGTGTATAGCCATGTCTCCAAGTATATTAAAATCTTACTTAAGTGCTATATATATGAAAAAAAATTTTCACATGTTAAATTTGAATTAATTGATGATCTCAGATCATCAACCTACGAAACGCGCACCAGTCAAAATCTCTTTAATGAAATTCTTCATTGTACAGCATTACATTTTCGTCTGTATCTATTTATTAATTCAAGACAATAGCAATACAAGACCATATCTATAAAATGTTTATCGACATTCAATTGCTATCTTATTACGATTTTTAAATTTATAAAATTAATTTTATAAAATAAATAATTCCTTTTGATTAGGTCCGGATCCAAACATTTTTATTTTTTACTGTAAATTTCTACATAGTTTAATAAAAAGTAATATTCGCTAGTTTTCAATAAAGTGCCCAAGAAATTGACTTGGAAAAAATCCCTTTTTGCATCCTATAAATAAAATTTAAATTCAAAGAAGCATTTTCTAATGAATTTAAAGGAATTTTAACATTAAATTTTAACTTAAATACAAAAGAAGTAAAAAATAAAACTTATAAACAAATTAATTTTTTAATCAGAATAAAAGAATTTAAACTTTTTCTAAAAATATATTAATAAACAAAATTTAAGATTGGCCCTAGCTCTCGGCTGATAGGATTGGCCCTAGCTCTGCCACAATGATACGCCCGATCCTCCTTCAATTTTCCTCTGCTGACTGTTATAGAGAACAGAAGAAAACTGAGAGGCCTCCCAATCCATATCGCTGAAGATTTGACAGCGGCTCGTTACCGTCTACTTTGTGCCGCGAAATAAAAATTGGGCCCTCGCAACGTTTGGCCCCATTGAGGCAGGATTCTTACCAAGGTCTCGTCCGGTAAAAAAATAAACATTCGCAGTATCTCTGATCTTGAATCTATGTCTTGTTAATCAATTGATCTTAAATGCTATACCAATTTCATAAATATCTTTCAAAAATATATTTAAAATTACATTAAGGTAATCATACCTCAGTCAATATTATATATCCTTTTGTAGTTGCAGTACATTGTTATTAGATTAGCATGTAATTTATTTTTAGTCTTATCTACCAGTCTTTCTCCCTCTTGGCTTCCATCCCAATGTTATCTTCTACTAACTTAACTGGTTATTCAGATAAGAAAATTATTATTACTGTTGACTTCAACCTTAATTTCTCGATGAATTCGCATAATGTCAACGCGGTTCTCGATCTCACCTCTAGAATCAAACTGATGCCTCTAATTTCTTCTCCCACACACTACTCTATCGCCCATAAATCTTACTCCTTAATAGACCAATTTTTCTCCTCCTCACTAGATAACATTAACAGCGGTTCCTTTGACTGTCACATTTCTGACCATTTCCCCGTATTCACATTGCAGGTCCCACTACTAACCCCGCCTACACCCCCCTTATCGCACCCTTTGCTTATAATTACTCCTCATCGAATCGCGATCTTCAGTTCCTTTTTAGAGCTAACAGATTGGAATCAATTGCTCAATTCTGCAGATTCTATTGATGTCTTGTTTGATAAATTCTTATCCCACATCCATTTGGCTTGGCTATGGTGACCCTCCTGGGGTGACCACTTCAAGAAAACCTCAAATAAGAACGATGAAACCCTGGATCAATACGCATATTTTGACACTCATTAAGCATAAGAACGCCCTTTATCGGAAATCCCAACATACGCCTAACATCCATACTATATCGACATTTCGTTCATTTTCAAACCAGATACGGAAGATAATTAAGGAGGCAAAATTTCTTATTTTGCTAGTTTTTTTAACAACGCCAGTGACAATAAATCTAAATGGCGATCCATTCACAGTTTACTTCATGGTCATACCCCTACTATTCTTCCATTCACTGATCCATCTACCATAGATGCCTCGTATTTAACAGTATTCTTGGATTCCTTATTGCCTGGTACTGTTCCTTCCTCCACCCCTTACTCTGTCACATCTAAAATTTCAGTCAGTCTGGGTTCTTTGTTCGTCGCCCCCAATAGTAAAGAAGAGGTTGTATCAGCAATTCGTGGTTTAAAACCTTCTTACCACCCCGACTATTAGGCATTTGCTCCATTATTCTAATTTCTGCCTGTGCCGGGTTTGCCACCCCTCTTGCATCCCTTTTCAATATTTCTATATCTCAAGGTTATTACCCGATATGCTTACGTTCGGCCAATGTTATTCCCATTTTTAGAAAAGGTAATCGGCATGATTTTACAAACTACCGACCTATTTCCATCTCGCCTTCTTTCGCTAAAAATTTCGAAAAACTTTTTGTTGGAATATGCGCGCTCATGACGATAGACAACACGACGACTGACTTCACCACCCACCCGGACATAGGTCATCATTGTAAGGAGACAAAGGAGAGGTCAAGTGTCAAGGGTCAACGCCCTCTGTATCTCCTCTTATATAAAGAAGTGCTGCAAGAGTCAGAGAGACTTGCATTCATTCATTCCCTTCTCTGCCCCCACGACGTATGGGTTTCATCAGAGCAGCTCCTGTTACTTACTTACTTACTTTTCAAACCCGCTTATCCGTTAGGGTCGCGGGGGCAGCAGCCCTATGGAGGATCTCCAGCGATCGCGATCTTCCGCCATCAGGCGCATGTCCTCCCTGGGAATATCCAAGCGACTCGAACCCAGATTCTCCATGTAGTCTAGCCACCTGGTTCTAGGCAGCCCCCTTGGTCTCTTACCCACCGGCTTGGAAAATAACAACTGCCTAGGAAGATTAGTTTGCGGCATCCGTATGACGTGGCCATACCAGCGCAACTGAGATCTTTCAATGCGGAGAAGTAGCGGCTCAACACCTAAAGATTCCGTTATTGTGCTGCTGTACACTCTATCTAGTAGGGTAATACTTGCCACACCTCTCAGAAATCTCATTTCGGCCGCTTGTACCCGCGATCGCACTCTTTCGGTCATTACCCAAGTCTCATGACCATAGGTGAGAATGGGTACAAAGATAGATTTGAAGACGGAGAGCTTAGCTTTGTTACCCAGCTCGCGTTTCGTTACCATGGATCGCCACAGTTCACGTCTGACACAGCTCCCGTTATGAACTTTTAATGAACTGAACTGTTATACACCACCTAACAGCAATTTCAGTGTACAGACCATACATTCTTATCATATATTCTGTAACATATAATGTATCCATTATAATATAATAAAAATAAGGTAACAGAAGAGCGTGGTTCCAAGGATCAGCAAGGTGGTTGAGAATTTGCAGCGTGGTCACCGACTTTCAATGTGGTTCCTGATTTCGACAGCCAGACAAAGAAAACGGACGAGAGCATGTCGACTTCCAACTACGGGTCTTCAAGACAACTGGAGATGTTAGCCCTTACATTTGTATAACAATTCTTCGATAACAATTTGTGTTTTATGATACATCAGTTACGGATTAAATATGTTTGCCTGTGATCATCGCACGTTGTTTTGCTAAAGAATTCGTCACGGCAAAGCAATTATTAGTTTCATGAAAAAATGTAACACACTTCTGGATCGGTATATAATAAAAAATTTTGATATTCTAATTTATAAAAGGAATTCAAGAAATAATGTAAACCAGGAATAGATGAAGGGGCTATTATTCCTGGTAACATTTAATAACCAAGACTATTATTTTTGGTTAGGTTAGGTTGCTTCTGTTGCATTCTGCTTATGTAGATCATTCTCATTATGTACATTTATTCTCTCCTTTCATTTATTCTAGCCTTATCCAGAGTTTTGCCAGTATTCATGAATTTCCTTGATGAGATAGTGTTGACCATATTCTGAAGATTGGTTAACAACTCCACTTCCTTCCCCTCCTATCAACTTTCTCTTTTATACCCTTTCCTAAAGATGGTTATGTTTGTCTTCTGGTGGATCTTTATTTTGCGGTTATTCAGGAATTTGTTGTCCTATGATCATATCTTCTACTTCCACCGGGAGTCATTGCTAATAAAATTTTCGTTTTAAACAGGCCCGTTGACTTTTTAACTATCATTAGATTAATTTGCCCTCCTAATTTCTCTCTCAAGTTCATTATTCCTTCACGCATTTGTCCTTCGCGCTTATTATGCAGTGTATACCCACGTGTCCTTTACTTTTTTGTGTTAAATGGGGGGATGCTCTTCATTCCTCAATTCCTAATCTTCCTCTATTTGTCCTGTCCTGTGTTTAGTTATCATTATCCGATACATTCTGGCACTATTTATTTATTACTGTATTTTCCCTCCGTCCCATTACCTTATTTCATCGCTCTTTTAATTTTTACTTAGCTTTTTAATGGCTTTCTTTTTCTTTGATATATTTATTTTATTTATACATGCATATATATTTATTTATTGCATTTTTGGAATAATAAATGCGTGGAATATTATGTAAATATTGATGTACGATAAGTAATCGATTGTTATTCAATGAGTTGGATATACAACGTAATTCAAAAGTCAAGGTACACAAAATTGTATGCCTGCATGTCATTCAACAAAACAGAAAAAAAATGAAGCAAGAAAATAAAAATAGGAAACAGTGAGTCAAGAATAAAAAAAAGTCAAGAGCGAAAAAATTAACTTTTGGTGGATGTAGCATGGGTGATTCTGAGCAAAGAAGTTCATATGAACATGCGACCAAATTTGAACAATAAAAATGCTACCACTAAGATCGACAAGTTATTAACTCAGGTTCTATAACACCTAGGATTATGAACTTTTGGGTAATAATTGGGTACATAGAGCTGTACAGACCATTAAAATTTGATTGAATTCTAACGAGTAGTTTTTGAGTTACATAGTCAAAATCGTAACACGTGCTTACATATGAGTACTAACCACAACATGTTACGAATTTGACTACGGTAACTCGGAAAGTACTTGTTGGAAGTCAATCAAATTTTAACAGTATACACAGTTTTATGTGCCCTATTATTCTTCCAAATCTTATGATCCTAGATTTTATAGAACATGAATAAATGACTTGTTGATCTTAGTGGCGGCATTTTTATTTCTGTGCATATCTCAGTTATCGCTAGAATTCAAGCTCTTGTTCATATAAATCTTTTTGCTTAGAATCATCCATACTATCTTGTCTAAAAGTTTGTACATTGGGTTTTGAATCACCATGTATACACAATAACTAAATATTTTCTCACGGAGCAACTTCAATTTGCTTAACTGAATGAGTACTTTTTCTATACATTAGAATTTAGATTAAAATTAATGACTGTGTGACACAATGCTGCATTAACATATTGTCAATATTCACTCAACTGCAAGTTATTAGCAAAGTCGTCCTGCTTTGAAATAGTGACAAAGAAATTTATGTGATGATTTTAATGCGTCCGACAATCGAACTGTCTCCAAAAAACATAGAAAATGCCGAATTGGTTTAAGAGCAAAAAAGAAAAAAAAGAAGTTGCAGTACGAAGCTGAATTGAACATAAGTTGATCACATGCAATTCCAAATTGAAGCTCAGTTACCTGAAATGGACATCTTGCAATTTGTGAAATTCTAATTCTTTCATTTTTCTCTTTCATTTTTTCTCTGAGGCGTTGTTTTTGAGATAAAAAATGTTGGACGTTGCATAGACGTGATATGCCACCCAACTCGTGCTCCTGGAACACGTCAAAATCATGGTCAATCATATAATAAAAATAACAAAAACACATTACATACAGTACAATAATGTGATTTGTTTTTTATGAAACATGCAAATGTATTACAATAAGTGTTCAAATTGACTTCCTCTGGTATGAATGCATGCTTCACAACATCGCCGCATGGACTGACGTACACATTAAAAAGTTCCTGGTTCTTCGTGAATCTGGTTCGCAGCTGTGGCGATTCTGGCTACCAGCTCTTCATCAGATCCCACTAGTGTCTCGTAAACCAATGTCTTTAAGTGTCCGCATACAAAGAACAGTATCTATCCAAACAACTGTTTCCTATAGGGAGGATTTCAATATTTTATATCTCAAAAACAATGCCCCAGAGAAAAAATGTAAGTGGGAAATGTTGCTTAGATTTGATTCCTTTATCACCCCCCAAGTTTGTACAAGTTATTCGAGAACACCCTGTATAATATATGGAGGGGGTGGGTGGTGGGCCATCACTGAAATGGATGGGCTCTCCTCATAAGGTTTTTCACCAAATTGTCTTCTGAATAATTTTAATTACAAACGTGGTCGCTGTCATTGTTCATTTAATTTTTTCTCGTTATTTAATGTGAACTTATAATTTTAAAATGTATCGATTTTCATTTAATAAAAGAACTGCCTTAATAGATGTACAAGTGTCAAACAAAAAAAAAACTTAAGATTTACGCATCATGATTCACAATAAATCATGAATTATAAATTGTGTAAAAAATTGAAACTGTTAGTTTCATTTTTATCATCTGTTCCTGAATTCTCATCTATACCTGTATTCTCATCTCTACCTGAATTCTATGAATAGGTGCTTCAGGAATTCTGTGGGCTATGCTGGATGTTGCACTGCTACTCTAGGGTCACCCTTACCAGAAAGGTCATGGTTGAGAGGTGAGACAAAGAGCATCCAAACAAGCATATATCTCATGATGTCGACGAATGAGAGAGTTCATACTACATCAGGTGTGGCATAGATTAAAGTCATCCGCGTTTGGGAGGTAGGCAGAGGCATCGTTAAAAAAGTAGCAACAGTCTCGTGGCTGTTATCTTGAAACAATGCATCCGAGAAGCCCCACCAGTGCACTCGCTATGCGCTTGGAGAAACAGTAAGGGGCAGTGCATGCCTTTACTCAGGAGGAGAAATGGGTAAAGCGACAACGGGATCGGGTGCTGTTATCGCTATGCACTTGGAACGTATTCTCCTTGACAGGAATAGAATCTGAGTTAGTGGAGGAAGCCAAACGATATCGACCGGATATCACAGGTATTACTTCTACAAAATGTCCGGGTTCTGGAACTGTGGACTTAGAAGGAGGGTGGATGTTCTTCTACTCAGGTGTTGACCCTAGCATGACTGTCCAGGTGGGAGTGAGGATACTCACAATTCCCCGGCTGGCAGTTTATGTTGCAGGTTGGACCCCCTTAGGTGGAATACTGTGCCTTCTGAGGCTTCAGATAGGAAAACGGTCTCTCTCTCTCTCTGTTCATTGCATTTGCTCCGAATGCAGTCACAGAGTACCCACTCTTTCTAGATGAAGTTGATGCTGCTCTCAGCAGGAGGGTGTGCATATACTGTCATCCTGGTGGGCAACTTCAATGCACATGTAGGGGCTGATGACCAAACGTGGAAAGGCATGATCGGGAGGAATGATGACTCCTATTTAAATGCAAATGGGAAGTGCTTGTTGGATCCCTGTTTTAACAATTGACCTACCATCACGAACTCCTTCTTCCAGCACAGGGATGTCCATAAGTATACCTGGTACAGGGATGCAATGTACTAGAAGTCTCTGATTGATTTTATAATGATATCAGCTGACTTATTCTTACTATGGCTTGCAAATAAGTTATCTTTGAGTCAGGTATGGTACAGTGAGGTGCGAAAAGCAGTAGTAAAGACAATATCAACACATAAAGCCAAGGCTTGGGAGAAGTTGAGGAAGAAATTGGAGGTACACTATTGTTCAGCAAGTAAGGTATTCTGGCAGACTGTGCGCCGCCTCCGTGGAAAGAAGTCTCTTTCATCACAAACTATTAAGAGTTCAGATGGGAGGCTTCTGACAACGGAGAAGAGCGTATTGCATAGGTGGAAGGAATACTTTGCATCTCCTATTAATTCCGTGACAGCAACAACTGAGGCACATGAGGTGCACCTTGGAGCGGAGAATAGTCACGGTGTTATCACTGAAACAGAAGTCAGATGGGCAATTAAGTCCCTGAAGACTGGCAAAGCTGTAGGTGATGATGAAATCCGGTCCGAGATGTTAAACGCTTTTAATCAGGATGGTATCCTGTGGTTGACTCGAGTGTGTCAGATTGCTTGGATATCTGGACAGGCCCCTAAGCAATTGTGGTCCCTATCTTCAAAAAGGTAGATCAGAGAGATTGCAACAAATATCGAGGCACCTCTTTGCTCAGCATTCCTGGGAGCATCTGGAGAAGACAAATCGGGAAATAGTTGACTCCAAACTGTCGGC
Source organism: Rhysida immarginata (assembly GCA_023313115.1). NCBI lineage: Eukaryota > Metazoa > Arthropoda > Chilopoda > Scolopendromorpha > Scolopendridae > Rhysida > Rhysida immarginata. The sequence goes on along the minus strand of JAHWFO010066807.1, from coordinate 435,185 downwards.
GGAGCAGTGTGGTTTCCGACCTGGCCGAAGCACAACCGATCACATCTTTACTCTAAGGCAAATCTTTGAGAAATCCTGAGAGTATACAAAAGATGTCTATGCTTGCTTTGTGGGCCTCAAAAAAGCATGTGACAGAGTTCCTTGGGATAAGCTCTGGCAAGTGTTGCAAGTGTATGGAGTGGATGGGCAATTACTGGTTTCTATCATGTCTCTGTATGAAAGCTTCAAAATGTGTTTCCGGAAAAATGGCATTAAGTCATGACCATTCATCATGGGTTTTGGACTTTGCCAAGGGTGCTTACTGTCGCCCCTCTTGTTCATTATCTTTATGGACTGGATAGACAGGGGTGGCTGAGGTAATGCGCACATATGTGTGGGCGACTACTTGGTGGAGAGGTTGATCTTTGTTGATGAACTTGTCCTCCTTGGGTCTTCTCTCAGAATCCTTCAGCATGCACTATCGGTTTTCAGTCAAATGTGAAGAGGCTGGGATGAAGATCAGTGTGGCTAAGACAGAGGTTCTAGTCCTCTCAGTGCGCTCTCCATGTCAGGGGAGCCTCATTGAGACAGTTGGAGAAGTTGTAGTATTTTTGGGATTGCATTCACGAGTGATGGGTGCCAGGATAAAGAATTGATGCTTGGATCGGTGCAGCAAGCTGTGTCAGACATAAACTGCGGCGATCCATGGTAACAAAACATCAGCTGGGAAACAAAGTCAAGCTTTCCGTTTTCAAATATATCTTCGTCCCCATTCTCACTGATGGTCATGAGTCTTGGGTAATGACCGAAGAGTGCGATTGCGGGTACAGACAGCCGAAATGAGATTTCTAAGAAGCATGGCAGGTGTTATCCTACTAGATAGAGTGCACAGTAGCACAATAAGGGAGTCTTTAAGTGTTGAGCCGCTACTTCTCTGCATTGAGATATCTCAGTTGCACTGGTATAACCAGGTGATACAGATGCCGCAAACTGGCCTTCCTAGGCAGTTGTTATTTTCCAAGTCGGTGGGTAAGAGATAAAGGGTTTGGCCTTGAACCAGCTGGCTAGACTACATGGAGAATCTGGGTCCGAGTCGCTTGGATATTACTATGGAGGACATGTGCCTGATGGCGGAAAATCACGACCACTGTATATCCTACATAGGGCTGCTGTCACTGCTACCCCAAGTGATAAGCAGGGCTGAAATATATGTAAGTAAATAAGATACCTGAATTCTCTGTGAATTGCAGTTCTTCTCCATTATTTTTTTAAACAATGAGTTTAACTGAATAAAAGGCAATCAAATCAATTTATATTTTCTTCGTAAACTTATGTCATTAACTTTATTCAATGTCATCTATTAATATTGTTATGAACTGAAAAATATTAGATGTAAAAACAAAGTTATAAAAAATTAAATTTATTTATTAATTAATATTGAATTATTAAGTGCTAAAAGGATTGGAGTTATCATGTGACTTGATGTATAATTGCGTAAAGAATTACGTTAAATAGAAAGAGGCCTGGGCTAAGAGACCGGCACTTTCCAATTCTCAAGCCATTTGTAAATTAATAAAGTATGAATTAAGAATGCTCAAGTTGATTTATTAGCACTTTGAACAATGAAGAACACCTGCAAGAATGTATGAAGATAAGATTAAAACAATACATTCAGTAAATTCGTGAATTTCTTTGAAATTTCTGGCAAATGCAAAAATCCACATTTTGCCAGCAAAATTTTTATCAATCAAGAATCAATTAATCACTATTCCAGAAGGCTAATTAAAAGAAATGAGATATATATGTAATTAAAAAAAAAAATTTATAAAAACCAAAGATGTTTTTAAATGCCAAGGTTATAAGCATTAGGTATAAATCGCTTTATACTAACTGCCAGAAATAGATGATGGCAGATTAATCATAGCACATTTCCAGGATATATTTAATGCAGGTAATGAACCCCTAACACTACCCCTCTTCATCCGTTATTGATACTTCTTATTTGTAATTCCTTAGAAATTTTTCAGCAGAAAAATGATTAATTTTTTAATGTTATGAGTGTCGCAGTAAAAAACTGAAATAGTTCCAAATTGCAAGTGATGGGAAAATTACGTATGTGTCCCAAGTTTAATTTATATTTATAACAATGTCTTTAAAGATTTCATTACACTTGCTATATTTAAAGGATGTACTCAGGAATAGATGAATTTCTCTCTATTCCCAATGTAAAGTATTCCCTAAAAATATGACTACACTGTCATGCAATTTATGAGGAATGGATGGAGGGAAGTTTAAGAACATGAACTCTATAGAACTCCTCATCGCCTTCTTTGAAACATTAATAACCTTCTGGATTGAAATAGTCCAGTCCAACTGTGTAAAATGGGAACAAAGCATTTTAATAAAGTGAAGGGATAGAAGAGGAAGGGAAGCAGGGAGCAGGGATAGGTGAAATATAAAAAAGCCCTTCGTCTATTCCTGCCTTTATCAGTTAATAAACAATTAATCAGGTATGGATGAATGGAGAATATAGAAAACCAACAAACAAAAAATAACCCTTTTCAAGAAAACCAATGTTAAAATTTCGAAAATCTTATCAATAATTTAAAAAATGTATTAAATAATAAATTAATAATAAACAATCTTAAATAAATAATAATAAATGCTTAGTTAATTACTAGTACATATCAGCAGAAATTTACTTAAGGTACTGCACTCATATACCCCTGACAGTAATAATTTTTTATGTTAAAGTTGTATTTTTGGTAACTTGTGGTTATGAATTTTTTTATTGTTATGCATGTTGCACTAACAAATCGAAAATAATCAAAATTTCATTCAAGTGATGTCAAATTTATACATTTCAAAAGTTGACTTTTCATTTTATGAAAAAATGTCTTTCATTATTTCTACACTCTTCCTTAAATTATATGATGGAATAAGATATAGATGGGCTTTCATCTGTCTTGAAGTCGTGAACTTTCTAATGGAGGCATTCATGGAAACAGAAATCATGATCATCTGTGGTAAGCCTAACCTGTGGCTACTCCCTATTCCCCCACATGAGCTTCGAATATTACAAAACTTGTTGATGTCAATAGAAATTCTGATGTCAAACTCGTTGTAGGTATTGAGGTGGAGCGTGTTAATACTTCAAACTGATTTTCTTCGTTAGCACCAGATGTCACTTTCTACTTCCAGCCATTTGTTTGCGAAACTGCCTAGAGTGCCACTATTACAACTCTGAGGATGGCACCCATGATCACAGTGAAGAGTCACATTCTCCTACCTTCATCTGTTCTTGTGGCTATATATAGTCATTCTTTCCTTTCCCAATTTACACGTTTAAGAAGAGAACAGATCCTTTGAAATGTATATTGGTGGCTCCAGATTAAAAATCTCACTTGTGATATTATTGTTTCTCTTCTTATTTTGTTTTTATTTTCGTTTGTACACAGTTTTTGGCATTATAACATTAGTACTATCAATTTGTCTTCACAGGTCAACTGCCAAGTAGACGTCTTGGGAACTGGAAGTGTAAGTAAAATAAATTTATTTATTAAGTCCAATAAAGCAAATAATTGATTTTTAATAGAATGCCGAATTTATCGCCGTTTACCCAATTTTATTGTCAATTTCACGTTGAATAAGTCTTTGCCCTAAAAAAATCAGAACATCTACACGTTTTGCTTATCTGAATTATGTAATACGAGGATTGTTTAAGAAATTAAGTGGGTTAGAAATTGATGCATATCATGCACAGTTACTTTTAGCCACAAATTAAACCAGTTTTTCTTTAGCAAAAAAATAAAGATTGTTTTATGATTTGTAAATACATACCTAAGGATTAACATACCCACGAATTGGTAACTACCACATCAATTTTACCCGATGTATTGTTTACCCAAAACCCATATAAGAGGTGACAAATTGCGACCTATCATTGACAACGTCATTTCCCCAACAAACCTTTTATCTAAATTTATACTTAACACTATTTATAAAAAGTTGAATTGCCTGGAATTGATTTTTCTGTTAAAAACAGTGTTGAACTATGTAAAAAAACTACAAAATTATGCCATCTCTGAAGAATAAATTCTATTATCTTTTGATATTGAATCGTTATTTTGGAGTATACCACAAAAAGAGTCACTTGATATTTCAGATGTCTTTTAGAGAATGATTTCCCTATTGGTATATTACAGGATATTAAACTTGTCATGAATTTTGTATGTAATAATAATGTATTCACCTTTAATGGTCTGTTTTATCACATGAAAAACAGGACTCCAATGAGCAATAGTATTAGTCCATTCTTAGGAATATTGTATATACAAAGTTAGAAAATTTGTCTGTCAGTATTTTCAAATATTTTCCAAATCATTGGTTTCACTAGGTTGATGATATCCTTGCTATCTTTAATATTAAAAATTATGATGTTTACCAGTTTGTGAGTTAAATACCCTTTGTGCTACTATTTAATTTGGAAAAGGAACAGGGCAACAAACTTCTGTTCTTAAAAATCCTTCTCCAAAGTTGCAAGAATCTACTATCAGTGGACATTTATAGGCAGAATAAATTTGTTCCAAATTTAATAAAAAAGTGACTCAAGTCATTATATTTCTCAAAAATTAGTGGCTTTCTGCCATTTATTTAGAAGAGTACAAAAATTACCCCTGAGTACTGAAAATAGAAATATTGAATTAGAAAAGATTATTCAATATGCCAAAATTAATGGGTACAGTGAAGATATTATTAGGAAACTCAATCAAAAAGTTATCTTAAAACTCAAAGTTGAAAATATTATGACAATTAAAACCATAAAAGACATCAAGATTTAATTATTTCTACCATTCAATCAGCAATTAAATAAAGGTTTTACGAAGAATACCTGAACATATGGCTTTAAGTTAGCTTCCAAAGTCAAAATTCCCTCAAAAAATTCTTGGGTGGCACAAAAGATGTAATTCCAATAGAAAAAAAATCTGGAGTTTTTAAAATTTCACATTCAATTTATGGAAAAATATTACGAGGGCATATTGAAAAGTAATGCCTCCATGGCTGTAACTTTTTTATTTTTTAACAGATTTTCAAAATTCATTTTGTATTTGATACATACATTTGTCCTCTATGTAATGCACTATTCACTTTTTGACATAATCCCCATCCCTTTCCACGCATTGCGCCAATGCGTGACTAGTCGGGTGAACCCGTTGGAGACGATTTCCGGGGTTGTTGTCGACACCAGGACCGAACGGCAGGTTTCACCTCGTCGTCAGAACGAAATTCATGCCCCTTAAGTTGCTCTTTCCTCTTTGGGAAGTGGTGAAAGTCGCAAAGTGCAAACTGCAGTTTTTCATCTTTCAACTGTAGGCGCTGCAACCCCCTTTGATGTGTGGCAATCGTGTGCGACGGGCGTTATCATGCTGCAGAAGAGGATCCAAAGCTGCCATTCAAGCTTCGTGTCAACGACAACCCCGGAATTCCTCTCCGACGGGTTCAACCGACTAGTCCAAGCGTTGGTGTAATGCGTGGAAAGGAATGGGGACTATGTCGAAAAGTGAATAGTGCAATACATAGAGGACAGATGAAAGTATCAGATGCAAAAAGAATTTTGAAAATCGGTTGAAAAATAAAAAAGTTACAGCCATGGAGGCATTACTTTTCAATATGCCCTCGTAATATGGGTCCACACTTCAAGGCTTTGAAAAAAGAACTAAAGAGTACATTTCTGGTATAACAACTGTAATTTAAGTGTTTCTAGCTTCGCAGACCATGTATTAGAACAGGGCCAGAATTTTGATATTAAAATAGTTGAATATCTCCATACTGCTAATGAGTGAAATTTTTGTATTTTCTTGAATCCATAGAAATTTGCAATAAAAAATCTAATGGAAATTTACTTAATAGTGACTTCGGCCCTGTGCCTGTCATTGGTTACAACTTGCTCAACAATCGACAATCGAACTGTGAAGTGTACATTTCTTTGGGTGGGACGAAAACAGTGCTTTCACGAAGATCACCCTAGCAGAATAAATTCCAAATGAAATACACTGAAATAGGGAAGAAGATTGACTAACCCCAGAGGTCTTCCACATTATGAAAAAATAATAAGATTGATGATTGTCAGAAGATCGGGAGAGGGGCGGGGGTGGGTGATATCACATCTTCCAATAATCTGGGAAGATATTACCAATGTCTTCGAAGTTGACATAAAGAATATGCCTCGGTTTTCTATATTTTGTATGCCACTTCATTTAGTTCAGGTTGTTTAGTATTCTAGCCACCAGGTCATTGTCATGGCTCTTCATCGTCTGCACCATGTTCATCAGGAGACCTTGGACACGCTTTACAATATGAGTCATGTTCAGATCCGAGTGGATGTAATGAATTTTTACGGTCCTTCTTCCATGCTGTGCAATGGTCCTCAGGGTAACATTCTGGAAGGAATGGAGTTCACTACATCTGCTTTTACATATGGTTGCCCACGCATGCATGTTATAAAGGAGGATGGTCTGAATCATCGTCTCGTACAGTAGCAGCTTATTGTCGATGCTGAGGGCATTCTTTCGACTCAGGAGAGAATGAAGCTGTACTTAGCCTTTTTTGCTTTGTTCAGAACATAAGTAACGTGATAGTTCCAGGAGAGTCTTGAGTCGCTTATAACGCCAAGGTACCTGTAATTGTCGATCCATTTGAGTTCCTTATTGAATAGGACAAGAGAATCCGAGGGACGCTTAAGCTTTTTTTTGAAGTCACAGTTTTGCATTTTCCGACGTTAAGGTTCAGTTTCCAGCAATTAAACAGTCTTCAAATTACTTCAAGGCATTGTGCAGACGAGTAATAACGTGAGATGGTTGGTGGCAGTTTCATCAGCATAGATAGATAACTTACTTTTTTCTGGTTTTGGGAAATCATGTACAACATAATTAAATAAAATGGGCCGAAGGACAGAGCCGAGGGACACAGGCCTTTACATTGCGGGGAGTGGAGAAGTTTTCACTAATTTTAGCTTGATAGAAGCTGTTGCTAAGAAGTGTTTTCACCATCAAAATCAAATCAGGAGGAAACTCGACTTTAATCATCTTGTAGATTAGCCCTTCGTGCCACACTTAATCGAAAGCGTTACTGACATCAAGAAAATCCACGCCACAGTGCCTTGAAAGGTTCAGTGGGGTGCTCAGATCTTCAACAAGCCTCCATTTCTGCATCTGACACGAATGGGCGGCACGAAAGCCGAACTGCTCTTTCCGAAGTAAATCATTGGTGAGACAGTAGTCCTTGAACTTGGTGAGGATCGTTTTCTCCAAAACTTTGGACATCGACGGGAGTAGACTGATAGGTCGGTAGCTCGCAGGAATTGCAGCATTTTGCCCCTGCTTGGGGATACTTAACACAATAGATTGCTTCCAAGGAGTTGGGAAGTAGGAAAACTTCCAGCAATCGTTTATGATATTCAAGATGTAATTAATAATTTTGTTCGGCAGATTCCTTAGGGCGTCATTACTTACTTTGTCTCTTCCTGGAGCCTTCCTCAGTGTGATATTTCTGATGATGGCAGCTATCTCGCCAGACTCGAAGTTAATCTTCGATGTATGTTGTGGGACTTCATTAAGTTTGATAAGATCGTCTTCCACACGCTGGGACATGAGTTGACTCTCGAGATTATTTTTATCAGAAGTTACAAACTGCATCTCTTGGGAATATGCAATTATTTGTGCTTTAACCTCATTAGTTTGGACGTAATTACCTTGAGGGGTGCGAAGTGGAGGTAGTGTATCATTCTTCTTCTTCTGCAGAGCTCTAACCATGCTCCAAATGGAATTGTCGCGAGCCCACAAGCTTTTCAGCTTGTAATTACACCTATCGTCGCGTAACTCTTTTATTTCTTCCTGGACTGTTTGTACTAACCCGTTATATTTGGATTTTAGCCAAGCTACACGATAACGTCGCCAAAGCCTACGGGTCTTGTTTCTTTCTGCAATCAAGCGTTGGATTCCTGGGGTAAGCACAATCTGATGAGATTTATTTTCCAATGGATAGGCACTAGCTTCAGCGGCACTATTTATTCGCCCGGTGATGTCTTAAACACGTTGATCGATGTTATGCATACAGTTTGCTCTATCGAGTTGGCAGTCATGGTCCTTGAGGATTTCTTTGAAGAGCTGCCAAACTTGCTGATGCTTCACTTCTTCTCTGAAATTGATGCTGACATTGTCATAGTTTAAAGCCATAAGCTTGTGGTTAACAGAAAGATCATCAATCGTGAAGGTGTTGTATGGCTTGAAAAAACACTTCATCAGTAAGATATCCAACACGTCACTTATAGGGGAATGGTCACAGTATTAAGTGTCCTTCACTGGTCCTGCAGCAATGATGTCATCCTTACTTTGTATATACTAGTATAGAATCATGCCATTGTAGTTCCGTGTTCTGGAATTCCAGCTTGGCTATTTGGCATTAAGGTCACCCGTCAGTATATCTGGAATGTCACCATCGAAGAGTTCATCAAGATCGCTAACATCGAGAGCATGTTTAGGTGAACTGTAGAGCGCCACGAACTTCACTTCACCAAAGGAGACGTCATTGATAATGATGGACGACGATTCCATACCTGCGTAAAATTTGGAGACCAATTCATGATAATAATTATAAAATAAGAACTCCATTTAATTAAAAGAAATAGAAATAAAAATAAATAATAAAAACAATCGAATAAAAGTCATCCAGTAGAGAAATACAAAGGTTGAAGTGGGCAAAACGCAGCTGAAACAAAGGTCTTGTGGAGCTTATGTAGATGAAATACAGATGAAAAGGTGTTTTGGAGAAATGTTACACGAAACACAGAAAGGAACACAGTAACAGGTGAAGAAGATCTATGATGAAAGTCCGATGATCCGTAGAAACGTAGATGACAAAATTGAAATGTATTTAAAAAAAAAACGTTTTCGGGATTTTTATCCCATCTTCAGTTTCAAAACTTTTTGAATGAAATCAAAAACAACGTGTGATATAAAACTGAGGAGATATTGTTATGAGTTTTATTTCATTGTTTTTTGTTTTTATTGTTATATCTTCTATTATTATAATTCAACTGAAATTTCATTCAAAAAGTTTTGAAACTGAAGATGGGCTAAAAATACCGAAAGCGTTTTTTAAATACATTTCAATTTTGTCATCTACGTTTCTACGGATCATCGGACTTTCATTATAGACCTTCGTCACCTGTTACTGTGTTCCTTCCTGTGTTTCGTGTAACATTTCTCCACAAGACCTTCTTTTCATCTGTGTTTCATCTATTTAAGCTCCACAAGACCTTTGTTTCAGCTGTGTTTCGTCCACTTCAACCTTTGTATTTCTCCACTGGTTGACTTTTATTCAATTGTTTTTATTATTTATATTTATTTCTATTTCTTTTAATTAAATGGAGTTCTTATCTTTTAATTAATGTACTTTATTACAACTCCTACTCTTATATAATTATTTCCAATTCATGATGTTGAAATCCCTTCTTGATGATGATCGCAGCACCACCAAAGGCACATCTTGTAGTGTTTGGAGTCGTACAATCGTTACGGTACACACTATAACCAGGTGGCTTGAAATCTCGGCTTGCCTTGAGGTGTGTTCCACAGAGGTAAGCAACAATGATTTTCTGATTCAACAGAAAGTTGTGAAACTATACGATTTCGGGGAACCTCCCCTAGCGTCCCATATCACGCACCGAAGTTCACCTTTGTTGATCTCAGTAAAATGTCGTGTAGCCATGATGAAATTAGTTGGTCATAAGGAGCCCACTCAACTGTGGGTAACGTTTGCCTACATTTGTAAACAAATGACATATTCGTCCACTTTGTTTATACATACCTTGTAGGTCGTTAATGTGGAGACCTTTTTCCTCCAGCTTAGACACTGCAGCTGCAAAGGATTTGTCTGCGGTCAGCTTGGAACTATGCACCCTTTTAACCAGGGGTATTTTGGACATTTTTTATAGCTTGAAGTGTGCTGTCTTCCACATTTTATGCACTCCAGGGGGGTCTTGTCATTTAATCTTGGGGCAGTCTCTTGGCCGGTGTGCCTCTTCGCATTTTTGAGCATGTTGAAGTCATTACCCCGAACTATTCAGGAATGGAGGCGGCGTCTATTCTTATCAAGGACCTCACGATTGGCCGGGTGAAGCTTGTTACGCTTTATAATTCCCCAGGGCATGCGATTGACCCCTGCGAGCTCGAAGAGTTGCTCTCTGGTAACTTTCCTGTTGTTTTGGCTGGCGATCTAAACGCGAAACACCCTCACTGGAATTCCAGACGCATTAATCACAATGGTGCTATCTTATATGGTTACATCCAGAATCAGCTGGACACTGTCGCTATCGGTCCAATCACGCATACATATTATTGTGACCATTCTCCCGTGAGCGATGTCCTGGATATTTCTATTCTCAAGGGTCTCTTCAAGCCGTTTAACATTTACACGGTGGACGATCTAACATCTGACCATCTTCCAGTTGCCCTTAACTTTGATGGCTTAAATATGAATATTCTAAATCGGCGTCCTATAAGGTGGGACTGGAAACTCTTTCGTGACCTCCTCAAAAATAGCAATGGCTACACAGTGTGTGCTTGCAGCGCCAATGAAATCCATGTTAGGGTCAAATGCATTACCAAAAGTATCAACAATGCGATGTCTGCTAGTGCTTGCCCTATAACCCCTAAATATCCTGACCATCTCGATCTTCCTCCAAGTATTAGGTAAATTATTTCAGAGAGGAATGCCTTCCGAAGACTGTGGCAGCGTACGCGTGATCCCATCTTTAAGAGAAAGTATAATAGGCTTTCTAGGAAGGTTCACAAAAAAGTAAGAGAGCTACGTGTGCAAAAATGGACTAGCAAATTGAAGAATCTCTCAACTCATGACAACTCGCTCTGGACTATGATTAGAGCTCTTAAGTGTAAGAAAACGAAATTCTCACCCCTGTTTTCTCCAGATGGTATTACTCTTGCTACTACAGACCATGATAAAGCTCAATTAATTGCTGAGTCACTTAGCAATCAATTTATCACCCCAATTCCAGATACCCCTGACGGAGAGCATGGAATCAGCGAGGTTTGCGATGTGTGCTCCAATTTTTATGACGGTCGGCGTGCTCCTATAGAGCGATCAATCTACGCGATAGAAATTGTCGAGATCATCAAGAAACTCAAGAATAAGAAAGCCCCTGGAATGGATGCCATCACAAATAATGCACTTAAGAATCTGCCTTCCAACTTGGTTCTTAACATCGTTATACTAATTAATGACTGCTGGAAAATCAGATATTTCCCTACTGGCTGGAAGGAATCAATTATCCTAAGCATTCCTAAACCAGGCCTTAACCCTTCATTGCCTGCAAGTTACAGGCCCATCAGCCTTTTACCAACTATGTCTAAGGTTCTAGAGCGGACAATTCTTAAAAGGTTCAATGAATTCTGCTCTGCCAATGATCTTATTCGTGATGAGCAGTTTGGTTTCCGTACGGAACACTCCTGCCAAATGCAAATATGGCGGCTTGCTGTCGACGTAAAAAACTCTCTTAACAAGTCTCTATATGGTGGCATTATCTTCCTAGACATTTGCAAGCCTTCGATCAAGTTTGGCATGATGGTGTCATTTATAAAATGATAAAATTTGGATTTCCAGATGACCTTATTATGCTGGTCCGCTCATTCCTCTCAGACAGGTCTTTTCGAGCTAAAATTGGTGACTCCATTTTCCAATCATGTGTGGTTAAAGCCGGTGTCCCACAGGGGTCAGTTCTGGGACCAAGCCTTGTTCAATTTTTTTATTCAGGACTTTCCCAAACCCGACAAGTGTAAACTGTACTTTTACCTGATGATGCGGCCATCTTAACCTTTGCCCGTATACCTGCCCATGTCATCTCTCGCTTGCAAAAAGCGCTGCATCTCTACGAAAAATGGTTCAACAGATGGAGGTTGAAGTTAAATGTTGGCAAGTACAAGGCTATGTTCTTCACAAACAAACGCAGGAACCCCCCAGGTTTGCTTAGCCTGTACGTGTGGTGAACGATTCTAGGTTCACCTGGAATCAACATGTTTCCTACGCGCTGAATAAGGCAAAGAGGGCCAAATTCAGTCTGATCGCGTTGCTTGGTCGTAACAGTGCCCTTGACATTGATAACAAACTGCTCATATACAAAATGGTCATTCGCACGATCTTGCTTCATGGTATGCCAGCTTGGGCTTCCGTGTGCAAAACAAGGTGGAAGGAGCTGCAGACATTCCAAAATATTACTCTTAGAGCAATTGTGAAACTTGATCGTAGAGTAGCCAACAATAATGTCGTCCATGAGGAGCTAGGGATGACGCATATTGGCAAGTTTGTACAGGATACGATAACGACTATGCTCCCGAAGATGCTTAATCACAGGAATCAGTTGGCGTCTGAAATTCACAACCCTCCTGACTACAGGAAACGCTTAAAACATCGTTTGCCCAACCATGTCCTGGAAGTTAACTTCGACGATATCAGGAATGTTATCTTCTCCGATTTTTGGATAGCCTAGTTCGCCTCTGGCTCCCCCCCCCTTTCTTCGACAATCTTCAATCAACCTTTTTATCCCCAGAATGAGGGGAATTTTCTTTAATCATCTTGAGGAGGACCTTCAGGGTTTTTTCAGGCTTCTCACCTATCTCAGTGTAATTCCCCTGGTCTATACATGTGACGAGTGAGTTTGGGAGCTCTGCTTCAGTACCACTCGCAATTGTTTCTTCCACTCCACTGCTCGATTGTCGATTCCTGTGAACTTGTGGTCTCTCTTGATGTCAGTAAGGCTTTCGATCAAGTGTGGCACGAAGGGCTAATCTACAAGATGATTAGAGACGAGTTTCCTCCTGAGTAGGTTTTGATGGTGAAATTCTTTCTTAGCGACAGGTTCTATCAAGCTAAAGTTGGCGAAAACCTCTCAACTCTCCGCAAGGTAAAGGCCGGTGTCCCACAAGGCTCTGTCCTTAGGCCCGTTTTATTTAATTATTTTGTACATGATTTCCCAAAACCAGAAAAATGTAATTTATATTTCTGTGCTGATGATACTGCCATCATGGCCTGGGCGCAACAGCCATCTCACGTTATCACTCGTCTGCTGAACGCCTTGAAGAAATTTGAAGACTAGTTTAATGGCTGGAAGCTGAACTTTAACACCGGAAAATGCAAAGCTGTGTACTTCCACAAAAAACTTAAACGCCCCCGGATTCTCCTGTCTTATTCAATAAGGAACTCGAATGGGTCGACAATTACATGTACCTTGGCGTTATAATCGATTCAAGACTCTCCTGGAACTGTCACGTGACTTACGTTCTGAACAAAGCAAAGAATATAAAATTGGTAGAGACTTTACAACACAACAAAGGGAGAACAGAGTTTCCGACTAGTTTCGCCATTTATTCCCGGCTTTATCAAGGATACACACAAGAGGACATAAGCCTTTATATACAGAAAATATGGTACAGAATGAGAACATGATTGGATGAAGAAATAACAAATAGTAAATAATATAAAGTGTACAGTGGCGACATTGAAAGGAGAATGGTTGGATAAGGAACCAATAACAGTGAAATTATAAGGAAACCTTGAGAGGAAAATTAATTGAAATATAAAGGAAAAAGTGATGTCATAACATAAACAAAATTGAAAACGCGGACCTAGAAGAAGACTCATCCGGAGTTAACGTAAACTAAGGTATCAATAAAAAATGGAAAGGAAAGTAAATATACAATTTTGAAAAATTACAAGATATCGGATAAAGAATTTAAAATTGAATAAATATCAAATACGGTTTGGCAATTGAGGAGATGCTCTGGAGAGAAGATCTTAGCTTTAAAGATATCAATAGCTTCGAGAGTGGCAGTCTTGAATGGGTCGTTGCATAGATGGAGAATGCTCATGATTTCACTTTGCTCTTTGGGGGACATGTCCCGTGCGGGCAAGGTGGATCGCGTAGTGTAATTTTTCCTTATAATTTCACTGTTATTGGCTCCTTATCCAACCATTCTCCTTTCAATGTCGCCACTGTACACTTTATATTATTTAATATTTGTTATTTCTTCATCCAATCAAGTTCTCATTCTGTACCACATTTTCTGTATATAAAGGCTTATGTCCTCTTGTGTGTATCCTTGATAAAGCCGGGAATAAATGGCGAAACTAGTCGGAAACTCTGTTCTCCCTTTGTTGTGTTGTAAAGGCTCTACCAATTTTATCGATAGAAACAGCACTATGGACCCCTTACTGAACGAAAGCAAAGAAGGCTAAGTACAGCATCATAGTTCTCCTAGATCGAAACAGTGCCCTCAGCATCAAAAATAAGCTGCTGTTGTTCAAGACGATGATTCGGACCCTCCTCCTCTATGGCTGCATGCGTGGGCAACCATATGTAAAAGTAGATGGAGTGAACTACAGTCGTTCCAGAATATTACCCTGAGGACCATCGCCCAGCTTGGCAGAAGGATTGTGAAAAACCAATCCATACATTCGGATCTGAACATGACTCACCTTGGTTAGTGTGTGCAAGTTCTTCTGATGAACCTGGTGCAGACGATGAAGAGCCATGACAATGACCTGGTGGCTGGAATACTAAACAACCTGATGGAAATGAAGTGACATACAAAGTATAGAAAACCGAGGCATGTTCTTGATGTCAACTTCGAAGACATTGGCAACGTTTCCTTCCCGGATTTTTGGAAGATGTGATACCACCCATCCCGCCCCCTCTCCCAATCTTCTGACAATCGTCAAACTTATTATTTTTTCATAATGTGGAATACCTCTTTGGCTTAGTCAGACTTCTTGCCTATTTCAGTGTATTTCATGTGGAATTTATTCTGGTAGGGTGAGCTTCGTGAAAGCACTGCTTTCGTCCCACCCGAAGAAATGTACACTTCACTGTTCAATTGTCGATTGTCCTGTGAATTTGTAGTCGTGCATAGCTCCTGAAATGAGGTAAATATCGAAACGCATAGAACGTAATTATAGACGCTACTAATATTGCTAATAGTGGACCCATTTTTTGAATTTAATATTTGTCAATTTGGTAAGAAATTTACCAATTATTTCTTGACAGAAATTAGGAAACTCCATTAAAGATTTATCCAATTCAGATTATTTTAGCTTGGAATTTCTTTTGTCATGCTAAATATAACGTAGACTACTATAAAATACAGAAATGTACTGTGTTTGGGTCTATAAGCACACCCTTCATAAAGTGTTTTTCCTCTTCGTGTCGCCAACAGATAGTCAATCATCGCACGCATGCTCAGTTTGTTGTTCCGGAGAGGTCTAATACACTTTATTTGCTCTTTGATGAAATACAAACACTATCTGCATTACTGCAAACGGACAAATTTGCGCTTACATTAAATGTTTGTAGAAGAATACCTGGTATTCTACAACCCATATGAAAATCCAGCTCCAGATGAGCAAATAATCGAAGCAAAAGCAAAGTGCAGATCGATTGTATATAGCGAATAAGCCAGATACATTCAGAATAACATTTTGAGTTTTAGCAGATGTTCAGCCCAAATATATGCGCAACACTGTCATGTGCCAAGTAGCGGAAGAAAGTTATGTACACGAACACAAGTAGTGAGGGAAATAAAAATGTATTTTAATTCATGCTCAGAATTAAAAGCATCAATGAGAGGCTCTTGGCCGCACTCTTTCGGAATTACAATTATAAATGAAATTGATAGAATAACTATTTGGGCCCAATTGCCATTCACAAATGTAAAGCATAAATCTTCTATGCAATTAAAGTAAAGCATGCATGTGGACGTCGTGATAAAAGTTCTTGTTTATGTAAAACTAACAACATAATAAAGGTAAGGGCCATGTATGGCTTCGACAAATTTATAAAGTCCCATCCAGTAATGCGTAATAGCATTAACAATATAAAGTCACAAGGAGGAACAACGGGCCTTAAAGTGAATTGTCTGCCCGGTACGCAAAATTCCCGTACGGGTTTATATTAATGAAAAGTTCGTAAACCCAGCTGGCTTCTTAAGAACAATTAAAGTAACTGCATCCAATCCAATAAGCAATTAAATAATTCCAGCTCCCGGGTGCAATAACCCACACGAATAACTTAGAACAATCGAGGAAGCACTTACTGCTACTTCCTGATATTTGAAATATTGTAACGTGGAAGCGTGATAATTAAAGTTTATTTACAGAACAGGTGCAAACAATGTAAATACAAATAAAAGTTTATTAAACAGCTTGTTCAATAAAGACAAAGTTCAGGTCTAATAAATTAAATATTTAGCTTGTTCAAATTAAGTAATAACAACAACTGATGCGAAATGGTTATCTTCACCAAGACCCACAAGAAGAAAGTACGATGACAGGTAAGAATAATTCTGACGTGTCGTTTCCGTAAGTTAAACAAAGTCCACTGTCTTCAATGCCGACTTCGAGATAAAGATGATGCTGTTTCTCTTTCCAGGTTTCCTTCTACGATGGCGACACATTCACCGTGATCATCGCCGCGGACTGCTCTGTCGCCAAGTTGCTTCAGCATTCCCGCTCTCCATCGCGGCGTCCATGAAAAATTTCAAATAGGAATAATTAAATGACAAGCTTATCCAAATATATAAAAGCTTTTCACCAAATAACTATTTAGACAAATAGCTGGCTAATCCATATTGTACATTTAGCAGATAATTTCAATAAATGAGACAAATCCAATCCAGTGTAATTATTTTAGCAATGACTATACAAATTATCAATAAATGCCCTCCAATATGCAATATGTGCTTGTTCACATAAAATGTTTAAATCCATTCAATGGCCGCAGAAATAACTATATACTTATTCAACTGGAAAACATTATGCATTAAAGAAAACTCGCCCGCCAATAAGCAATAAGGGCTAATCACTATCTAATTTTAATTCAGAATTCCAGCAGCTCCTGTGCGAACTTCTTATTAATAAAACTATTATTAACAATAATGACTAATCCAATACAGCGCAATAGCTGCCTCTATAGCTCCAATCCACTTGGAAATTATCACAATGGTTGCAATCCGCTAAATAGCACACTGCTGCTAAATTGCTGTGGCACTAATAACTCGGAACACTCAAATATACAAAACTCCTCCGAAGCACCCACTCTGCAAACAAAACTGCGTAATATTTTTCTTGCTACTCGGTTACGACATACCGAGAATGAAACTATTTTAATTTCTCCATTCGCACAGGTCGGCAATCTCAAAGCCGCCTACTCCAGTGTCTGAAAATGCTTTAAGGCTATATGGAAAAATTCCATATACCCGCATGCCACATTGCACAAATTGTAGCTCTTCAAAAATTTTCTGACTGTCTCGCGATACGACGATAAGACAGCATGTCAAATAGTCGAGCTGAAAACCGCTCAGAAATATTTGAATGTCCGTATCAATAAAATGAAACAAATAGTCATTACCGTGAATGTTGGATACGATGGGCTCAGTCAGCTCTACTACAGTAGGGAGTCGAATCTCCGAACAGTTCTTCTGACGGGGTTCCTCTCCTATTCGAGACGGCTGCTTGGCTTTCCCGCGACGCTCGCTTGAATTGGAAAAACATAAAACATTAATTTCATGCTCGGGCTCCGCCCCGTATACCTTGGCGAATCTCCTGCAATTCCATTCTGAATTAGAGGCATTCCTCTTTTCTGTGACTTTGTCACAAAGCGTCGAAATAGCACAAAACCTCGTGCCCTCAGCTCTCGCCCGCTCTTCCGTATCTATCGACGGCAAAATCTCTTCTCCTCTTCGTCGCGCTCCCCTCTCGCCTTCATGGCTCCGTCTCGCGACTTGCGCGAACGAACCATTCTTCCTTCCCGGGGGGGTCTCCTTCACTCTTCGCTTAAACTTGCTATTCACAAATATCCGAGTCGCGGAATTCTTTTTCCTTTCCGGATCGGGTTCCAAATTCCGTGACAAATATCCATGAAACAAATATCCATCCTGAGAGAACAAGATATTGAAGAGCTTAGTACCTTATATATTGTGAAGTGGTACGCCGAGAATTTGCCTTGACGAGCGTGTTCCCAATTATGCAATCTTGGAGCCGCTAAGAATGAAGCTAGCACATTCTCCTCTGCGAAAATTCACAAACCCGCCGAGATCCTCCGACAGATATAAACTAACCGTCCACGGAAAAATGGAGCTATCGTCCGTGGTAATGAAAATGCATCCACGCTGCTGAATTTCCTTGATAGAGAGGTCTAGCACACATAACAGTGAGTAGCTCACGAGTCTCCAAATTGGCGACTGCACGATTTGACATTCATACCAACTGTCCGCTTTCTCCTTGAAAATCCTCCGGCAACAGTCTTTAATCCACCACTCCGTGCGTGCCGCTTCTTTTCTAACTAAAATCCCAGTCTGTTCATTTACTATCTCTTTTCTCTCTTTCTTACTGCGGTCGTAAAACTTGTTCTCCTTCTCTTCAACGATCTTTTTCCCTTCGTTTGAAATTTTTTTCAATGACGTCTTTTTCATCATTTCTCTTTCTGTCTCTCCATTCGCTCTCTAGCCAGGTGATTCGGATGACGCTGAATGTGCTGACAATCGCTCAATCTTATGTATTCGATTCTCCTTCAGAAATCGAAATGATGATGATGACGTTGCTGGAGATGACGTCAGTCTATTGGGCTTTCCTCTCCAATGCTCGGAATTTTGCCCTGACAAACACATTCCATACCTGGGAAAGTGTGAAAATCGCTCAGCTCATGAAAGTTTACCGCAGAGGGAAACTGAAAGTAAGAAAATAAGCTTTGTAGGAATCATATTAGTAGAGAAATCCCTGATTTCGTAAAACGATTCAAAACTAAACTATGAATCTGCTAGGCTCAAAGATGGCGTCACACTGACTGTATAACAAGGCAAAACAAAAGCATATGGCATGATACTTAGCTCCCTGCATCGCACAGTCCAGGTAGTATTTCGTTATTATTAGTATTTAATTATTTTATTTGTATTTGTTATTATTTATACTACACAGTCAAAATGATAGCTGCAGCGCTTATAGCTCTGGGGTATTGTTAAAACACGTGTACGAATTTTCCCCGAGTGTTTATGGACTTCAAGAAATTAGGTATTATTTTGTGTTGAACAGTGATGTGCATTTTTTAATTTTAAAATATTGATGTTGTCGACAGTACAAGTAAATAAGTTTGAAAACAGAAGAATGACCATAACATGGACTAAAACGGTAAAGTTGTTTTAGTAGCTACAAAAATAATTTACACCAAGTGGCCAAAAATTAGAAACACCCTAGTGATGTCCGAAAGTGATGTAGAGTAACGTAACAACGCAGAGCTGCTTATATAAGGAATTCTCCGCTTCGGACGAAGTAGTTATCACGAAAGTTAATGTCAGAGATATAAGTGAGTTTGAAAGAGGGATGATCCTCAGTGCACGAAAAACTGGTGCCAGCATCTCTGAAACGACGACTCTTGTAGGATTATCTCGCCCAACAGTATCTCGGGTGTTTAGATAGTGGCAGTTGAAAAAAAAACTTCAAGCGATAAGAACTATTCTGGTCGAAAAAGTCTGATGAACGAGAGAGGTGAAAGGCGAGTAGCACTCATAGTTTGCAGCAAAAAAGAGCATCAACACGACAAATTAGAGCTGAATTCAATGCATGTGCATCACAAAGCATATCCCAGCGCACAACAAGAGGGACTTTGCAAAGGATGGGCTTTATCAGAAGGAGACCATCAAGAGTGTCTTTGGTATCACAGAACAATAAGAAAAGGCGCCTGTTGTGGGTCCAGGAACAACGTAATTGGTCACTTGAGGAGTGGAAAAAAGAAGCCTGGTGCGGTGAATATAGTTACCTGCTCCATCATGCAGATGATAGGATCAGATAATGGCGCTAACAGCATGAGTTCATGGACCCCTTCTACCAAATGACAATTTTTCATACAGCACAGCTTACCTCAACTTCATTACCAATCACGTGCACTCGTCTATGGTTATGATGTATCCTTCTGGAGATGGTCGCTTTTAGCAGGTCAATGCACCTTGCTACCGTCCTCGATCTGTCACAAATTTGTTTGAGGAACATCAATCAAGGTTTAGTTTGCTTCCATGGGCACTTCACTCCCCTGACTTCAGTTCTATTGAGCATTTTTGGGACGAAGTCGAAAGATTAGTTTAAAGCTTGTAAAAGCCACCATATAATATGATCCAACTTAGAGCTGCCAGTATGTCAGCATGGTCCAACATTCCTCAACAACGGTGTCAGCATCTTGTTGAGTCCAGCCAGGAAGAGTCCATCCGCTGTGATCAGAGCAAAAGGTGGACTAACTCATTATTAGAGGGTGTCTCTAAATTTTTGGTCACTCCAGTGTAGTTTACCAGTTAAAGACATAGAAAAACTAGAAAAGCTGTGGAAAATGCAAGGCGACCATGGATGAGGTCGCAATTCCAATCAACGACGAGTCCGATATTGTTATAGTTCGAAGTATGACGAGAGAGTAACGAGGAGAAATCTAAGTCTCCACAGAGGACAAGTCTAGATATTTGCATTCTGTGAACGGCCAATTCAGACGGAGGAAAAAGGCATACCATCCCCCACCATCCAGTTCTACACGAAAAGATAAATAAATCCTCTTACCTAGAGGAACTAAAGGAAGGAATACCTCAGCTGACGACGTTCCAGGTTGAATCTTCCGGCATAAGAACGAGTCAACGTTGCAGACTGATTATCTCGAATTTTGAAGAGAAGTCTTCAGATGACAGTGCAGAAATCTTACCCTTATGAAGGGATTGAGGTGTAAAAACAAGGCATTAGATTATCTTTGTTGTTCACCCCAGAAAGGTTCATAAAAAATTTATCATTAAGATATTGCCCCCGTATAAGGAAGACGTGGCGGGGTAGGTTGTTCATTGTCATTTCTACAAATAGCCAACCTTGCCAATCCTGTAAGAATGTTGATAGATTTAAAGTAGACTCCCAACTCGAACGCTCTAATCCCCCTCGTTTTCATTGACATACGAGGGGAAATCAAAATGTAAATGAGTACATTTTTCACAGAAAAACCGTCATGTATTTGAAAAAAAATCATTATATACATTTTGAACGATAAACATTGATCTACTTCTCTACATAACAACCAATAACATTTAAGCATTTTGCCTTAACGCGAGACCAACTTTTCGATGCCCATAGTGTAGAATTCGTTCGGCTGAGAGCAAGCTATGACTGCACAGCTGTTTACACGTCATTGTCGCTGTAGAAGCATGTGCCAGCAAGGTGTTGCGTTGTTCCTTCAGGGGTTAATTTTAAGTTATGCCCAAAAGGGAAGCAACCAGGAATAGATCCTAGTTCCAGCCGTTAGCATCAAAACAGTTCCTAATACGTAAGTTACAACTTTTATTCGTGTAAACATGAGGAGTCAATTACAATCACAGAAAATTCACGGGTTTAGAGCTTGGCTTCTCAAAGAGGGAAACTCGACTATAATTATTTCACATGCTCGTATTATCAAAAGATCCCAGCTCGTTATTCGTCCCAAGTAAAATAATGATAAAAATTTGCAAAAACATGTTACCACTCTTTTAAGGCCAATAATTCTTAGAACGCGTCTTAGACAACGGGCTACTTCTCAGGCCGCTTCAACGTTTTTTCTTTAGCTCTCAAATACAACATTTAAGCTTCATAAGACAAGGAAAATCTTCTCCAGTATCGGGTCCACTGTAAAAGAGAATTAACACTAACAGACAATTAACCAATCACTAAATCGGTTCAGTAGTTAAATATAGCATCAAAGTTTGGACTATTCTCTTCCAATAAGCAATAAAAAATTCAAAACGTTTACTTCACCAGAATGAGATTTTCCTAGGCAAGCAGTCCTTGAATCTGCACATGGTCGAATGTTCCTAATTTCTCCAGCTAGTCCACATGTACTCGTTTTCTCACCCCCTTACAGGATAAGATAAATTCGAGTAAACATTAGTTTCCTTGAAGTATTTCACCACAAGATACAGAGCGCACTACAAGAGAACTCTGAACTTTTGTACACATCACATGTACATACTATTCCATAGTCCACCATCTTGGATTGTCTATATGTGTTAGGCTCTTTTTCTCTTCAGTCCCAAAATCCACCCCTCTTCTCTCCAAGAGAAAAATAGCTCAGATAAAAAAACAATTCCCCTAACATCAGACGGGCATTTTCCTCGAAGCCAAGCTAAACAAAACATTATAACAATACATTTTGTAAACAATCAGTAAACAGACAGATAAGATAAACTTAATTAACGTTTTCAGAGGTTGCAAAATTTTATAAGAAAAAATGCTAAACTTAGGTGATCAATCAGCTGTCACACTATGGAAGCGTGTGCCAACAAGGTGATGCATTAGAGGTTTGAATAGGTGAAATTCCAAGGGCAGCAGATCTGAACTGTAGAGTGGATGATGTAGGACTTACCACCTCCAGGACTGGAGTTTTTGCGACACTGATGCAGCGACATGGGTACATGCATTGTCATGCAGAATGATGATCTGTTCCATAGACTTCTCCGAATGCTTCAGTGCACAGCAGCTTGTAGCTGATCCAATGTAACATTATGTTGCAGAATAAGCAGCAGTGTTCACCATTTCTCCTTTGGCCAGAAAATCAGCAAGAAGAACACCCTTGCTGTCCCAGAAACAGTAACCAATACCTTTCCTGAGGAAGATGTCTTGAATTTTTTGGAGGGGAGACTCTGTGTTTCCATACAATACTCTGCTGCTTTGTTTCAACGAAACGCCCACTTTCCTTCAATGGTTACAATGTCAACAAGAAATGAGTGTCCCTCCTTGTGGTATAGAAGCAAAAGCTCCAAACTGTATGAAATCAGTGTTGCCAGATGGGGGGGGGGGACCCCCAGATCTGGGTTTGTTTTTTTTCAGTCTTCAGGGGTTTTCTGGGGGGCAAATTTTTTTTTAAATATTTAGAAAGTAAAACTGGGAGATTTATGACCTATAGTTGACTTTCTCGTCAAACTCAGTGTTGCTAGATTCGGCTATAAACCGTAAATTGGGCTTTTTTTTTAAAGCCAATTGGATGAAAAAGTTTTTACTTCGCGGTTTGCGATTTTTTTGGTGGGTCGTGGCTTTTTTGGAGCTTGTTGCTTTTTAATTTTGGTTTTTGAGTTTTATTGCTGAAAAATAAATTTCGTGACGATTTAAATTAAACCAGGGATCGATCAGACGTGATTACGTCATATGATTGCTCTTCTACTGGATACAGTAGGCAATCTGGTTTCGAGATTTGGTTCTAGCTTTCCATTGGTGCTTTATATGAGCAGGTAACTTTCAAAACATGATTTGTCCATTTGGTTCATGCATCCCTTTTTCAATCAAAAAAATTAAAATATACAAGCTTCATTTATCTGTGAAAGATTAATAATTTCATTCAGTAGAATCCGTTTCATCTTTCTACATTTATAGAATTCACAAAAATTTACCAAATTCGTTAAAATCGAAAATGTACATTTTTCTCGGTTCCATATCCGATGGACAAATCACGTTTTGAAAGTTACCTCCTCATATATATATACATTATAAGCAGATAAATAAGGGGGACAAATCGATGTGTCGTAGATGTCGTGGTTGTGTGTCTCTATCGTGGAAGTGTGTCTGATCGTGGATGTGTGTTAACCGATCGCAGATGTGCTTCTTTTGGACTTCTGGTTTTGATCTTGAAGTGCTCGGGTGCAAAGTCGCTGATCCTGGTTTACTATTAAGAGTGCATCGGTGGAATCTCCAAGAGGACTAACAAGGTAGGAGTTTTTTAATTCTTTTAAACTGTGTCGTTCTGAGTAGGTGCGTCCTTCTAATGATGCAAAACCCCGCACCACACCTGCTTCATGGCGACGTCAGGCACTGCGTCAAAATCTTCTTCATGTACTGTTAAGTATGCTGATGGTAAAGTGTTACCTTGTGAACTGGCCTACAAAGATGCGTGTAAGGATCCGAGATTTCTGGCATTTGACATTATTATTAACGAACAACTTGAGGCATTATGTACTGAACTGGACAATAAATATCTAGAGTTAGAATCAAGGGTGGAAGCGCTGTCAGAGAACTTGGAAGTAAAATTGATGGTTTAAAAAAGGATGTTCAAAGTTCTTGTTTAGAGACTGCCAATGACCTTGCTAACCTTGGCAATATTATGAAGGAATTTATGGGCTCTCCCAGTACTTCTGATTCACCTATGATAGTCGTAAATCCTGATCCCATACATAATAATGAAAACGTTTCTACTTGCCTGTAAGCGGTCAATGAAGGAAACTCCTCACTAAGAACTAGTGTCAAGAGAAGGCACGAAAATGATTCTGCTGATATAGAAAGAGGTAATTGGCGTACTGCGCGGAATAAGAAGAACAAAAGTGGTGTTAGGATAGACAACATTCAGTCCACTGTCGATATCAATAATGGTGTCTCTGTAACCCTACGAGGTAACAAAGCTAAGCTTGGTTATTCCCAAAGCAATGTCACCCATGGAAAGGGAGTTATTTACATTCTTCCGATTATTATTCGTCATCACGGAAAACCAATAAAGGAAATTCTAGAGCAAATCACAAAACATGTGTCTTTAGATAAAATCATCTGCCACACTGGTCGTAACGATACCATTAAAATTTAGTGTCTTGATGAGGACACGCACAAAATTCTTGTGTCTGGAGTAAAGAGTATCGATGTGCTAAAAATCCAGCATTATCAGCTCAAATCAGAAAAGCTGCTGAAATACGTTGTCCGAAATGTTGACACAACATATGATCTGGAAGACTTTTTTGATGACCTCAGGAAGGAAAATTATTACCCAGAAAATGCAATCAGGTTGAAAAAAGCAAATGGTTCCGTTGAAATGCCACTGGTGTTGGTTCTACTCCAAAACACTGAGGAAAATAAGTCCTTTTTGAATTTAAAGCGTGTCGGTCCTCTTGCTATTATTGTAGAATTATTTAGAGGCAACAAAAGGCCCTTACAGTGTTACAACTGTTTACGTTTTGGGCACGTCTCCCAAGGTTGCACTGAATCGCCTAGATGTAATTAGTGCGCAGGTGACCAGTCGAGGAACTGTAGTTGTGATGGTCAGTATACTTCAAGTTATATTAGGTGTCCGAAATATCCCCAAGTCAAAAGGATCAAAAGCACCAAAGTGGTTGATGATACAACCTATGCTTTGATCGCATCCAGCACTTCTCATTCAGATACGGCGATCCAATCCAATTGCAAAGCATTTATAGGAGTCTGGGTAACTTTCTAAACCTTTTTAAGAAAAGTGACAACGTACTGCCACCGGTTGCGTCCCGCGAAATCAAGAACTGACCATAAACAGACACCATTACAGAACAATTACCCACGGAAAGCTTTGTTGCAATATATGGAATGCCAGGGGAATCTATTGGAAGCGCATCAAATATTACAATTTCCTCATAAATTGGAATATTGACATCGCTTTCGCGTGTGAGACGCACCTGAAATCAACTCAAGCTTTTAACTTGCCGGGTTATCATGTTTATCGAAAGGATCGAACTCTGGGTAACAGCGCCAGTCAAGCATTTGGTGGAGCAACTATCATTGTCAAAGATGGCATTCATCATCGTAAGACTTCATTCCGAATTATGTAGGAATGGAAGCTGTTTCCGTGATAATAAATAACGCCGACGCATGTGAAATTAAATTCACTTCTCTGTATAATTCACCTAGGCACAAGCTTGGACCGTACGAGCTTGATGAGCTGCTCTCTGGGCCTGTTCCAGTGGTTATGATGGGAGACTTTAATGCTAAGCACCCTGCATGGTATTCCAAATGCTCCAACCAAAATGGCAATATCCTCTATGGATATACTCTAAACGAGATTGACAGCTTCGTTGCTGGACCACTTGATGACACGTACTACTGCTTACTGCTCTCCTGTCAGCGACGTGCTGGACGTTGTAGTTCTTAAAGGTTTCTTTAAGCCCTATAATATATTCACAGTCAACGACTTATCCTCTGACCACCTTTCAGTGATGCTTATCTTTGAGGGCTTGAACATTGATGTTAAGATTGGGCTTCGCTCCAAACAAGACTGGAAACTCTTCAGGGATATCCTTATAGAAAACAGCATTCCATATAAGGAGGTTATTGATCCTTCACTGAATCTTGGACGAGATTTTCTTCTGATATTCCCTTAATAGATAATTACTCCTTTGAAGCATTGCATCGTCCAAATAAGAGGGGTGGTGGGATAGTTGTTTATATTTCTAATCTGCTCCATTATTCTATCATGCCTAATTTTACTTCCTCAACCCCTGACTATGAAGTCTTAACTGTACTCATTAATAAGAAATTCGTGTTTATTTCTCTCTACCGCCCACCTTCTGGGCAGTTCTCTTCTTTTCTATCTTTCTTCTCCTCTATGATCTTTGATCTTAATCTCTCTTCTAATAGAATCGTTATTTCTGGCGATTTCAATCTGGATTTTGCAACTTCTTCTTCAAATGTCAATTCTCTTCTTGATGTATTGAGTCGATCGGGATTATCCCCTCTAATTTCTTCGTTCACCCATTACTCGAGTTATCATAATTCTTACTCATTATTGGATCAGTGCTTTTCTTCTTCTTCTGATAATAAATTCAGTGGAGCTATTGATTGCGCCCTTTCAGATCATTTCCCAACTTTTACATTCCAATGCCCCTCTGTTATAATGCACACCCCACCAACTACAGTCAAATCCCAACTCATAACTACTAACAGATTATCTCTTTTTAATTCCTTTTTGGAAAACACAGACTGGGTCACCATGTTGCCGCCTGAGGAAAATATAAACATTCTTTTTTCCAAATTTCTTACTCATATTCATTTAGGTTTTTCTCGCTACCTTCCATTTTTACCTTTTACTGCCTCATCCCCCAAACCTCTCTTTTTAAAGCCTTGGATGAACTCCAAGGTTTTATCTTTAATTGCGCATAAAAATGCTTTATACCGAAAGTTCAGACGTTTTCCCACTTTATATAATAAGCATACATTTCGTTCTTTCTCTAGCAATGTTCGGAAAACTATTAAGGAGACTAAATCTTTATTTTTTGCTCGTTTTTTTAACAAAGTATGTGACAACAAATCAAAATGGAATGCCATCAATAATCTGGTTCGAGGCGCTCCAAAAAAGACCACCCCTTTCCCTGATCCTTCTACTCTCGACTCATCTCATCTAACGTCTTTTCTTGAAACGCTATTACCATTAGTGCAGCACCACTACAGCGTGCTTCGAGTTAACTGAGTTTATAATTTCCAATATGACTAATAACAAATTTGTTGTATCCCTATTCATTGATTACTCTAAGGCATTTGATTCAATCCCCCATAAGCTCCTTCTATTTAAGCTTTCTCATTTTTTTAACATCTATGGTCCACCGCTAGACTGGCTCGGAAGCTTTCTTTCCAATAGAGAATACACTTTATGTTTATTTAATATTTCTTCAGATACAATTACGCGAAATGTCGGCGTCCCCCAAGGTTCAATTTTATCTCCTCTTCTTTTCAACTTATTTATTAATGACCTCTATCTTACGTCTCTTTCCTAGCTCCTTTATCTCTTATTCTATACGCCGACGATGCCACTTTATCAATAGCAGACTCATCAGTTTTATCTATCAAACATGAATTTAATATTACGCTTCATAAACTATACATTTGGAACAGTACTAACCACCTGCAGCTGAATCTTGATAAAACTACCTGTATTATTTTTTCTCAACGTAACAAAAAATTTGATATTCTTGATTTCTCGCTTAATTACAACTCCCGAATTATTACCCCATCCAAATCGTTTAATATCTGGGTATTTACCTTTCTCATAATTTATCTTGGGACTCTCATATTAACTTTTTAGCATCTACACTTAATTATCGTCTTGGTCTTTTTTCTCGGCTCCAGTATCCCCCCCCCCCCCCCCTCTATCTTACTATTGCTTTATCATGCATTAATTCAATCAATGCTCTTATACGGGATTCAATTTTGGGGCTCTTCCAAATTTAATCTTTTACGTATCTACCGCCTTCAAAATTGGTTCCTTCGGATACTGTTAAAACTCCGTAAACCTCATTCAGTATCTCAATTTTTTAAGTCAGTCGGAATAACACCTATTTATCAACTTTACACTCTTAACTTAGCTATTTTTATTTTTAAAGCTCTTAATAACCATTTACGCACTTCTATTCCCCATTCTCTGTTTACTCCTGCTCCTTCCCCTCTTCATAAAACCCGTCACCATAATTCTATTGTTTTACCTCGGATAACTCGTCAATATCACCTTAGGAGTGTTACCACTTCCGGTCTTAAACTTTGGGCAAACTTAACTCGTGATATACGTTCTTCTCCGTCCATACCCATTTTTAAGTCTAGATTATTGAATTTTTTAGATAGGTTATTTGACTTTCTTTTCATTCTTATTCTCCTCTTTTCTTCCTCTCTGCTTTTCTCTTCTTCTTTCTTTCTTTCTCCTTTTTCTTTTTTCTTTCTTTTTCTTTTTCTTTCTCCGTTTTCTTTTTTTTTTTTATTTTTTCCTTGTTGTACTCCTAAATTTTGCATTCATTTATCGTTTTTAACCACCCACCCAGGGACCTACCTTGTCGGCCTCGGCCATACTGGCCTTGGGTGGTTGTTTTGTATTTTTTTTCTTAAAATTAAATATTAATATATTAATAAATATTAAGTTATTACTATAGATTTATATAATTTGTTACGAATATTTCTTTTAATTATGTTAATCTGAAATTTTTTTGTTTGCATGTTCGTTTTTTCTTATTTATTTCATTATGAAATACTTCAAATATTGTGTGCAGTATTTTAAAATCACCTTACTACCAAAGCAGTGTTGCCAGATTGGGCTATAAACCGCAAATTGGGCTTTTTTTTAAAAAAAAATTGACTTGAATAATTTTCACTTCGCGGTTTGGGATTTTTTTGGCGGGTCGCAGTTTTTTTTGGGCTTTTTTGGGCTTGTTGTTTTTTTGATTTTGGTTTTTTTAAGTCTTATCACTGAAAAATAAATTTAGTTATGATTTAATAAATTAAATCAGGGATGGATCAGGCGTGATTACGTCACATGATTGCTGTTCTACTGGATTATCTAGTAGCCACACTGGATACAGCAGCCAATCCGGTTTCGAGATTTGGCGCTAGCTTTCCATTGGCGCTTTAAATATGTATAAGTAGGTAAATGGGGGAATGCGAAACACCCACACTGGAACTCCAGATGCACTAATCAAAGTGGCTTGGTACTTTATAGGTAATTGGTAGATCAGGTCGACACTTCCGTTATTGGCCCTCTTGAAGATACATACTACTGTGATCACTCACCCGCTAGTGACGCGCTCGACATTGCTGTTCTCAAGGGGTTTTTCAAACCCTACAATATTTTTACAGTAAATGCTTTATCATCTGATCACCTACCAGTTGCACTAAACTTTGAGGGGATAAATATCTACCTGAGAATAAATCTTTGTTATAAGCAGGACTGGAGATTTTTTAGAGAACTTATGAACGACAGTAACATTCCCTATCAGGATCCCGTCACCAGCAGTGACATAGACAAAAATATCAAAAAGTTCAGTCAATCCATCAAGATGGCTACAAATGCTAGCGCTACTCCGGTGGATTACAAGCGGCCAGACCATGTGGAACTTCCTCCCTCCATCAGGCAACTCATCCACGAAAAAAACCACTTCAGAAGATTTTGGCAGCGTACCTGGTTTCTCCACTTCAAGACGAAGTACAACAGGCTATCCCGCAAGGTAAGTGATCAGATTAAGGATTTAAGGAATCAAAGATGGTACGACAAAGTTAAAAATCTGTCCAGGATAACTCTCTCTGGAGGTCAGGGCCCTAAAAAGCAACAGGACTATTGTTCTCCCTCCTCTGCTTACAGGGGGTGACGATTTCGTTAGCAATGACCAGGACAAAGCACAAATTATCGCCGGTTCACTGATGAGCCAATTCTCTACGCCCAAAGAGGATGATCTGGTCAATATCACTCGTGAGGTCAAGGACGTGTGTGATAGGTATGGCCACACACAGCGCGCTCTTGGCTCTCCTGATGTCATTGGCACCTCTGAGATATTGGACATCATGAAGCGCCTGAAAAGCTAAAAGGCAGCCGGCATCGACACCATTACCAACAGTGCTCTCAAGAATTTGCCTCCCAGTGTTATCTGCATCATCACTAAGCTCATGAATGACTGCTGGCTTAGCAGCCATTTCAATAGTGCCTGGAAGGACTCAGTCATCATCACCATTGCTAAACCTGGACTGGATCCTGCTCTTCCCACAAGTTATAGGCCCATTAGCTTGTTGCCCATGCTTTTGAAGGTCTTTGAGCGCACAATACTCAAGAGGTTCAACGAGTACTGCGAGGTAAACAACCTCATTCGTAGTGAGCAATTTGGCTTCCGTCCAGGCCACTCCTGTCAGCTTCAGTTATGGAGGCTCGTTGCTGATTTAGACGGTCCTCTCAACCTCTCTATGTTTGGTGGTCTCGTTTTCCTCGATGTCCAAAAAGCCTTTGACCAAGTCTGGCATTATGGGCTCATTTACAAAATGATTACCTACGGGTTCTCTGACAATCTAATTGCTCTGGTTCGTTCCTTCCTGTCAAAGAGGACTTTTCGTGTTAAGGTTGGGGACTCCTTGTCTGAACCCTGCGATGTAAATGCTGGTGTACCCCAAGGCTCTATCTTGGTACCAGCCTTATTCAACTTCTTTATCCATGACTTCCCCAAGTTTACAAAGTGTAATCTTTACTTATTTGCTGACGACGGGTCCATCATGACCTGGGCACGAAACCCAGCACATGTCATCACTCGACTACAAAAAGCTTTACATCAGTGCGAGAGCTGGTTCACAAAGTGGCGATTAAAGCTGAATGTCAAAAAGTGCAAGGTCATGTTTATCACTCGCAAATGCAAAAATCCTCCAAAGCCTCTCTTCTTATTTGGCAAAAAACTTAAGTGGGTAAAAAGCTACAAATATCTTGGTGTCATGATCGACTCCAAACTAAACTGGAACGACCAAGTCCAATACGCGCTCAACAAAGCAAAGAAAGCGAGGTTCAGTCTGAATGCACTTCTGGGGCGAAAGTGCGCTCTTAGTGTAGATAACAAACTCTTGATATACAAGGTTGTGATTCATACTATTTTACTCCTTGGAATGCCTTCTTGGCTTCTATTTGCAAATCTAGGTGGAAGCAACTCCAGACCTTCCAAAATGTTGCTCTCCGATCCATTGCCCAACTTGACAGAAGAGTTGCCAACAACCACTCTATCTATGACGATTTGGTGATGACCCACATAGGCACCTTTGTCCAGACACTTATGAAGAACATGCTACCCAAGATGGAGAATCACGAATATACTCTGGTTTCTGGTATTCTGGACCATCCCCTCAGGTTTCGAAGACCCCGCCATATCCTGGATGTCTGCTTTGATGACGTTAACAAGGCCGTCTTTCCCAACTAC
The DNA here is from genome assembly GCA_023313115.1 of Rhysida immarginata. NCBI lineage: Eukaryota > Metazoa > Arthropoda > Chilopoda > Scolopendromorpha > Scolopendridae > Rhysida > Rhysida immarginata. The sequence goes on along the minus strand of JAHWFO010066807.1, from coordinate 403,674 downwards.
TGGATCTTTTAGATCCTGCTGATTTTTGGGGACTCTATTCGTCAATCTTCAATCTGACTCTCGTCCCTTCTTGGGACTTATTCTCTGGAGGACTAAAGAGGTTCATTAGGCTTCTCTCCCAGTTCAGTGTACCTCTTCTGGTTGACTGATTGGGCGAGCGTGCAAGGTGAGACTGGCTCCTGGACCACTCGCGTCTTTCTTTTCACTACACTGTTCGATTGTAGATTGTCGTTGCGCTCAGTTACTCATCCTAATATCATTGGCACCTCTGAGATTTTGACCACCATTAAGCACCTAAAAAACAAAAAAGCAGCTGGCATCGACACCATCACCAACAGTGCTCTGAAGAATTTGCCACTTAATGTCGTCTGCATTATCACCAGGATCATGTATGACTGCTGGCTAAACGGTCACTTCCCTAGCGCCTGGAAGGACTCAATCATCCTCACTATTCCCAAGCCGGGACTTGATCCTGCCCTTCCCATCAGCTACAGGCCCATTAGCTTACTGCCAGTGCTCTCTCCAAGGTCTTTGAGCGAACTATTCTCAAGAGGTTCAACGACTTCTGCGAGGCAAACACCCTTATTCGTGAAGAGCAATTCGGCTTCCGCACAGCTCACTCCTGTCAGCTCCAGGTATGGAGGCTTGCTGCTGATTTGAACAGTCCTCTCAATCTTTCTGTGTTTGGTGGTATCATCTTTCTTGACGTTCAAAAGGCCTTTCATCAAGTCTGGCATGATGGACTCATTTATAAAATGATTACTTGTGGCTTCCCTGATGACCTGATTGCCTTGGTTCGCTCCTTTCTGACAAACAGGACCTTCCGTGTTAAGGTTGGTGACTCCTTGTCTGACTCTTCTGATGTTAATGCTGGTGTTCCCCAAGGCTCTGTCTTGGGGCCTGCCTTGTTCAATTTCTTTATCCACGACTTTCCTAAGTTTACAAAGTGCAATCTTTACTTGTTTGCTGACGAAGGGTCCATCATGACCTGGGCACGTAATCCAGTCCACGTCATCGGCCGTCTGCAAAAAGCTTTACACCAGTGTGTGAGCTGGTCCTCTAAGTGGCGCTTACAGCTGAATATTAACAAGTGTAAAGCCATGTTCATCACACGCAAACGCAAAAACCCTCCAAGGCCCCTCATCCTACATAGTAGGAAGCTTGAGTGGGTTAAAAATTATAAGTACCTCGGAGTTGTGATTGATTCCAAGCTCAAATGGAACGACCATGTCCAATATTCGCTTTACAAGGCTAAGAACACGAAGTTTAGTCTCATCGCGCTACTGGGGCGAAACAGCGCTCTCAGAGTGGACAGCAAACTCTTGTTATACAGGGTAGTGATTCGTGCCATTTTACTTCATGGTATGCGTGCTTGGGCTTCCATTTGCAAATCGAAATGGAAAGATCTTCAGACCTTCCAAAATGTTACCCTCTGGTCCATTGCTCAACTAGACAGAAGAGTTGCCAACAATCTCTCTATCTATGAAGATCTGGGGATGACCCACATTGGTTCGTATGTTCAAACAATTCTCAGGAACATGTTTCCCAAGACGGAACATCATGAAAATACCCTGGTTGCTGGTATCCTGGACCACTCACTCACTATCAGAGGTTCCCTCAGGTTTCGAAGTCCCCGTCTTATCTTGGATGTCAATTTCGAGAACATTAACAAGGCCGAGTTCCCCAACTACTGGATCTGCTAGATCCTAGTTTTTCGGACTCGCTATTCGTCAATCCACAATCCGATTCTCGCCCCTACCATGAAGGGAGTCTTTTCTGGATGACTTAAAGAGGTTCATCAGGCTTCTTTCCTACTTCACTGTATCTCATTTGGTTTACTTTTTGGGAGAGCGTGTAAAATGAGCTAAAGGCTCCTGGACCACTCGTACTTCTTTTTTCACTACAGTGATCGATTGTCGTTGCGCTCAGTTACTACTGGAAGATGTGAAAATCTTCTTAAACCTTGCATTTTCATTTCGTTTGTATTTTGTTTTTGACAATCGTCAATCTTATTTTCTTTTTTGTATTATATGGAAGACCGATTGGGTTGGTTAGGCTTCTTGACTACCTCAGTGTATTTCAATTGGAATTTATTGTGAAAGCGCTGCTTTCGTCCCATCTGAAGAAATGTACACTTCACTGTTCGATTGTCGATTGTCGTTGCGCTCAGTATCATAAGGACTCCAGCAGCACACACTAGGATGACCGGGTGTAAATATTAGAGTCATGCTTTGCTTTAAACATCGCGACATCGATGTTAACATCGATATCAGAAAAGCTACTTGATGCTTAACGAGAAAACATCGAGGTTAGTATCGATGTCAGAGAAACCACTATTTCCCATAAGTGAATTTATAAAACTCATATGTACATTTCGGAGATCTGTCTCCTTCTTTTTAATTTTATAAATTAATTTATGTGGAATAGTGTTGGTTTTTTTTTCTGTTGGCGTTAACATCAAAATAAAAGATATGTCTTCACTTTCAACATTTTTTTGTATTTATTTTTAATGAGACAAAACTTCAATAATTATACAATAATTAAAACAATTAACCAGTTTTGCCAGATGTATCATTTTTGATGCTATGGTAGCATTTGTGAGGCCTAAAAAGAGGCCGTAGCATAAGCCGAAGCATAATTGTAGTTGTAGCACGTTTGTAGCATATTTTGCAATTTTGTAGCACTTTTGACAAAATCCAGATACCAGATACATGATATGTCATCATGAGTCACCAGCAGTATTATACTTGCATATTACAAAGCACCTAAGCCAGTGGGCTCTTATAGGCAGCACAGTTTGCAAACCCTGAAATCTGTTTCGCAGGCTTCGTCACTTCCTGAATATCAACTTTGACGACATCCAAAATGCTATTTTTCCGGACTACTGGTCCTAGCTCCTCCATGTCCCTTGTTACTCGTCAACCAACAATCAGCTTTATCGCCCTGATAAAAGACTCCATCTTATCCTTTGGATGACTTAACTGGGTTTCAACTGGCTTCTCGCCGATTTCAGTTTACTTCCCCTGTTTTTTTCCTGAATGAGTAGAGTAGTGGAAGCATTGCTTCTGGACCTCTCGTTTCGATATTCCATGCACTGTTCGATTGTTAATTGTCACATGGAAGACCTTTTTGGGTTAGTTAGGCTTCTTGCCTATATCAGTGTATATCATGTGGAATTTATTCCGGAAGGGTGAGAATCGTGTAAACACTGCTTATGTCCCACTTGAACAAATATACAAATCATTGTTCGATTGTTGGGCATGAAATTCAGTCGGGACCCACTGCTACTACTGTACTGCACGATGGCTTCACTCGACGGACGATTGCCCATCATAAATTAAGGTAAGATCATGCCACCACGTGATTATGTATTTATTTATTTATTGAGAGATTATTTAATATGCTTAAATTGTTGTTGCATGATGACATCGTTAAATGCACGTGGACCGTAGTGCCTTCGTTGAAAAATTCTAATTATGGAACCTAACCACTCCAAAACCTGGCAACACTGCATTTTGTAACAAACCTCATGTCAACGCCCACCTGGGAGCGCTAAAATATAACAAACTCCCCTTCCCTTAGATATAGTGCTACACCTATCTACTGCCTGTAAACTCCTCCAGGAGCGTTTGTTGATGGTTCAGGGGCCTCGTCGTAAGTCTACTGTTCCGGTTCTATTTTCAAATAAACTTTACTATAATAAAGACCACATCACACAACATTAAAGCTCTAAAATAAAACTTTTAATAATCTGCTCTCTTAAATGCTGTACAATCTTACTATTGATTTCACTCTGTACACCATACAACTGTGGACGTATTTTGCCGCTCATGAAAATACTACAACTTAGAAACCTAAAATTATAGCTAAAAGGGGTCCCTTGGACTAAACCTAAGGCAACTAACAACTACAGCATCCACCATCGTGGTTGGACAACACCCATCAATGTTTCGAGGTATGCAGCTTCAATTGCTTGGCTAGGTATGTCAACCAAGGAAAAGTCCTACCTACTACTGTTGTACCAACATATGTCCTGCCCCGGTACGCACGAAAATGTAGATGAAGAACAGACGACCAGCTGGGCCACCCCTTCCCAAAACGGGCTTCAAATATTCCACAAACTGACGCAGAATGTGTCACGTGCCTCTTTTAATTAGCTTCAGGGGAGGGACACCGGAACCTCCACAAGCCCTAATCAGATAAGAGGTGCTCAGCAGCGGAAATTTATTCCAGGTAATACGTTGGCATCTATCATCGCAGCTCTATCCAAATGGGATCTGGGCATGCACCCCAGGAAACAGATCAATGACTGTGATCACAACGGAGATTTTTATTTTCTACTATGCCAAGCTGCATACCCCACAAATCAAAAACAATGCAAACATCAATAGTCAAGGGCGAAATGCCTCCAATAAACATACATTAACACCACGTCAAAGCAGACTGTTCAACAGCACTTTTAACAAAAGAACGTCAATGTTCTAGGGCACACAAACAGATCTGCTCCCGCTGATCAATGGATCTTGAACTAGTCGACAGACGAGCATTTAAGGGGCTCTCGATCCGCAGAGGACACGAAAATAAAGAAGAAGTCACTCACCATCTTGTCTGGTGTTACGCAGGGGCCGAGGCAAGCTTCCCTGCCCTGGTCTACCTTCGTTTACACTGCTGGGCTAGTCACCACTTCCAGAAATGTTTATTTCTTATTTCAGATTAAACTGCATACTTTTTTATTTTAAAACAAGTCACAGTTAAATCACTGTTTATAACTGCTGTAGTTTCCTCCAAATTAAAAGGTAGACAATAGATTAATGCAATTAGCAATGCCATGTAAGACCTCTGACCAATATAGCCGCCATGAATCGAATACGGGCGACGATATGTCTGCTCGGGTCGACGACTATTTCTTTCACTACCAAAACTAGAGACCCGCTCTTATCGACGCAAAAACGCCGAATCTCAACATAAAAAAATCTTCTCTTGATAACAATGAGAAAAATTGCTGCTATCATTTTCACGGAAAATCGACGCGAAGATAATAACAGCTCAACAATGCTTGAGCGCGGCTGCTTCCTTCTAAAGCAGCAACGGACAAGCAGAAATACAACAATATTCACTATTAAAAAACACATTAAATTCTAATGGTAAGTGCAAAAATACAACCGCATTAACAAACAGAAAAATACGTCCAAAGCAATTAATGAGCGATTAATAATCCCCCAAACAAAACGTAAATCATTGTCCATCTGCACCTCACTGAACGAACCTCCACACAACAAACACCAACGAAGTAAGGGGGAAACTTTACCATCTTCCCTTCACCGGAAGCCAGAAACATCCAAGCGATTATCTTGCCGTATGCTGGCGCCGCCTATTGTTGGTTTTCCTGCCGTCTGCTTTTACAACTGAATTGAACAAACGCGAGCAAGTCTTAAAGTAGTTCCAGCGATGAACGACCTGCCGTGTGTTGAAAGAGGTTACCCAAGGAAAAAACTTAACTGACTAAATTGAACTATCTGACCACGACGCAATACTAGCCGCCACTTCTACAATACTAGTACGTGGACGCTAACGCTTCGCTCACGGCGACCCCGAATTATAAACACACCCCCAACATATTTGATTACAGGAGGCAGTTGGTTTCCCCTCGGCCGGTTACAGGAGGCTAATGATCAGTATTTTTTAGTGGTCACAGAAATGGCTGCCAGAAAGTTACGGGATCTCATTTTATGGTTAAACCTAAGTTAACCCAACCTCAGTTAACCTAACCCAACACCAGAACGCTCAAAAAAATACTGGCTTACCTTTAAGACATGGTTCCTTTCGACAATGGCTAATTATCCAGAAAGCAGAAAAAAAGAAAATCTGAAATCCACAAATAGTCCGAAACGACCGCGACATGCCAATTGTGTGGTTGCTATGGCAATAGCTAGCGCACGACGGGAAGAGACAGCCAAAACACGCCCTCTAATGTCAGAATCCACATGCAGGGGGGTACCAATAGTACTCGAATTAAATGTTTTTATTGGCCAAGAAATGGCTCCCAGAAACTTCTGGGAGCTCATTTTATGTTTAAACCTAAGTTAACCCAACCTCAGTTAGCCTAACCAACATAAGAATGCACCCACACTTTTAGAATGAACCCCCCCAAAAAACCAAGCCCCTGTTTTTCGCAATCCCCTTCAAAATAAGTCGCCCACTTTTAGAATCTTCTCTACAGATGGCGTCACCGTACATCATGCAGATAATCGCTCAGACGTGTCTGGCTTCCGGTGAAGGGAAAACCGTAAAATCATGCCGAAGTAAGTTTGGGGAAATAAAAACAATAAAAAACGCAATCTCCAAACTATACAACACCACCCAACCAACATTCACACTCCCACTCAGAACCCACTCCACATTCACAACCAGAACCAAATGAAAGAAAGTGACCTCCTCTCTAGTGATGCTTTCGCGCCGCCATATTGAGATTGGCAAGAAACAGCTGATCGTCCAAGGCAATGCATGTGAATCAATCGGTTTGGTTTGTTTGTTATTAACGTCCTTTTCAACTTCTATGGTCATTTCAGGACAGGGTTATAGGGGTGGCAAATTTTGCCTCGCAAGAGTTCTTTAACGTGCAGCTGGCAAACGACCACACGGGACCAACATTTTTACTTCCCTTCCGAAGGAAATACGTGATCTCAGGATTTTCTCCCTGAAAAAATCCTGGTCGTCCTCGCCCGGAATCGAACCCGCGTCTTTGGGCATCAGAGTTGATCATGCAACCACTGAGCTAGCGAGGCCGATGTGAAACAATTGCAAACAATTGCTTATTATAAAATGTGTATTAATAAATTGATTATTTTATTGAACTGAGAATTATTTCTTCCTTCTCTATTAATTTAAAATTTTAAAATATTTGTCTTTTAAAAAGTCGTTAGGCATTGAATCAGCTATTTGGAGTCATTAAAAGTATAAATTCATTAAATTTCAGTAGAATTAAATATAAGTTGATACAAAATACATAAATAATTAATCCTGAATGATGTGAAATCCATAAAACCATAATTATAACACTAGACAGTAGTGTCTTGAGTGGAAGCAATGTTCCAATATCCCTGAGAAAACTATGAAAATAGTTTGTCATAAAAAATGTGGAAATTAAAACTGACAATGTAATGTTAGAATTAGAGGGGGGAAAGTTGTGTTGCCAACACAAAGATATCTACATGTGAATTCATAATAATCACGTTCAGGCTAGTCTTTCAAAAGACTTAAATAAATGCCGAAAAGCATTTTAAAGCAGAAAATAGTTATGTAATAACTTTAAGTTGTTTTCACGATCATTCATAATAAATTGTCTTTCAAATTTGTTTTTACATTTAAATAAAAACTAAGTTACTCAAAGGCAAATACACTGTCATATCAGTGAAATATGAACAGCATCCTTTCAAGGCACACGCACTATTCGCCCCAACAACGATTACACATTGCAAATTTTGCATAACAGGCTGAGAAAGCTTTAAAGCTGGTGCATCAAACGGTAGGTGCACGAGCCTCAAGATGGGTAAATGTCCGGATTTAATGGACATCCAAAAAGGAATGATAATAGGCTATCGCAGCATGGGTGGCACCATCTCCGAAACAGCGTGATTTGTGAACTGTTCATGGTCCGCTGTAGTGAAGGTGTACAAAAAGTGTACAGCAGGGACAGAAATCGCGTCCCAACGCCGTCACTGTCAAGGGTCATGAGCCATCAACCAATGGGGTGAGCGGCGCCTACAATGACTCGTAAAAGGTGACAGGAGAGCCACAGTCCATCAACTGATCACCAGATTCAACAGTGATGCCAAAAGACGTGTATCCAACATTACCGTTGAACGCACCCTGCTATGGATGGGCCTGAACAGTCCACGCTTGGATGATACACCCATCTTGACCAGGGGTCATCGTCAATGACGCCTAGACTTTGCATGTGAACATCGCCATTGGACCACAGACGAGTGGGCTAAGGTCGCCTTCTCCGACAAGTCAAGGTTCTTGCTCCATAAGATTGACGGGCGATGGCGAGTACATCGTGTACACCATGAAAAGAGACTGCAGGAGGCTATCGTGGGCCGAAAACAGGCTGGTGGGGGTAATGTGCATGTGTGTGAGGTATGCAATGCCATTGTGAGGTATACAATGCCATCTGACATAATACTCTTTCAAACATACTTTCCGACACTGGACACAGAAGATGTCGAAGTGGAGCAGGTTTATGCAGACATGAAGACAGTTATTTACTACAACCTAGGAGGTGTGAAAGGGAAAATCCTATGCATAGCCAGTGATTTTAATACAAAAATAGGATATGAACGAATCTCAGCATGTGTGGGACCTTATGGAATTGGAGATCGAAACGAAAGAGGAGACGAACTGATAGAATTTTGTATAGAAACTGATCTGTTTACAGCTAACACATTTTTTGAACAAAAAGTGGCAGCTAGACATATTTGGGTAGCTCCGAATGGCCTATATAAGAACCAGATTGATTGTATCCTCGTTAGTTAGTGATACCGCAATGCTGTTCTTAGTGCAAAGGTTTATGCCAAGCGCGGATTGCGGATCTGATCACCGCCTAATTCTTAAGAAGATAAGAAACCGACTAAAACGAGCAAAGAAAAGACAGAAATGCGAGAAACGGGACTATTTAGCACTTGTTCATAACAGAGATGTCATTCTGCAATATAATGAAGAATTAGGTCGGCAGTTAAAGTATTTAATAGATGAAGAAATAACGTGGGCAGATGTGAGCAATGCCACACAATGCGCTACTATGAAAACCGTCCCAATGAAGGAAGATGGGCGAAAAAAGACATGGGTGACACAAGAAATAATTGATTTGGTCGACAAGAGACATCCATGGAAAAGACAATTAACGGAACAGGAAAAACAGCGCTACAAGAGCCTGGACAAGATTATTAAAAGGAAAAGTTGGGAAGAAAAACAAAAGTGGATTGAGGAACAATGTAGCAATATAGAAGAATTGGACTGTCAACATAAATCTAGAGAAATGTACATGAAGATTAAACAAATGAACGGTAAAACGCGCCAAGTCAAAATCAGCAGTCATTAAGGACAAGACTTGAAAGCTTTTAACAATCGAAAAAGAAATCAGCAGGAGATGGCGTGAGTACCTTGAAGAATTGTATAATGACCAGCACTGCTTTACCACTAGCTCACAGAAACAAGGCTATAAATGGATTGCTAGAATTTGAAATAAGGCATATCATAAGATCACTACCTAACAACAAAGCTCCAGGTGTTAACAACATCAGGCAGAGAATCTCAAGGCTCTCCAAGGTTAGCCAGAAAGAAGGCTGATTAGGGTATTTAAGTTAATATATGAACAAGGACAAGTGCCTGAAGAATTCTGTAAGACACGCTGTGTATTCCTACAAGAAAAGTGGGAAAACCAACTGTGATGAACATAGAGTCCTATCCATGGTGTCACATCCGTCCAAAGTGATTCTCAAAGGAATAGTAAATAGAGTGCAACAAAAACTCACAAAAGATTTAAGTGAACAACAGAACAGTTTCGTGCCAGGAAAAGGTACAATTAATGCAGTTTTTGAAATGCGACTAATCATAGAAAAATTCATTGACATAAATCGACCACTATATATTTGCTTTGTTGTCTTTTGCAAGGCGTATGATAGTGTTAAGCACGACATTTTGGTACAAGTCCTTGAAAATACCGAAATAAACAGCAGCGAACTTGAACTTATTATGAAACTATACTGGCAACAAACTGGAGTTAAAGATTTTTCTATCGAAAAATGGAAGGAAAATTTCTGCGACCTGGGATCGAACCAGGAACCTCGGCTGTCATGGCCGACGCCTCTACCAGTTGGGCTATCGCAGACACCCGGCCAGCCATGCTGACTCACGGTGTCTTAAAGACAACCAACTTGTCATGGTTGAAAGCCCAATGGGAGGCAGGCACCTGGCTCCCAGATCGAGAAGCTCTCCTATCCAACCATCAGAAAGTTTGTGGAACTCACAGATAAATGAAATAATAAATGATATTATAACTGGAGATAAGCCTACCAAGCATCAGGTAAAGATTTTTCTATCGAAAAATGGAAGGAAAAATTCTGCGACCTGGGATCGAACCAGGAACCTCGGCTGTCATGGCCGACGCCTCTACAAGGTTTACGCCAGGGTTGCACATTGTCGCCCTTGCTGTATAATGTGTACAGTGAAGCGGTATTTCGAATTATTGACAAACAGAAGGCAGGTATGTATATCAATGGCACGAAGGTGAACAATATAAGGTACGCTGATGACTCAGCTTTACTTGCAGGCTCTAAACGTGACCTGCAAAAACTCATTGAAACGTTGATAAAAGAAGGTAAAAAATTTGGTCTGGAAGTTAATACAGCAAAGACTAAATGGATGAGAGTGTCGCGTACAGGTGAGGATGAACTAACAGATATTAAGATAAACGACGCCATTATAAAACAAGCTAAATTCTATACTTAGCACAAGGGCACGCGGCTAGCACGTGATGACAATGGACAATCACTTCCCAGTAGCATACTCAAGAAAATAAAAGAACAGCTGAAAATTATAGTTAACATTCAAAGATAAACAAATCACTGTAAGCCAATTTAAAGGGAATTCTAAAACAGTCTTCTAAATGAAATAATATTTTAAAACATAAGAAAATAGTCATACTTTCAAAGAGAAATGCTATTTAACAGGCATAAAAAATGCAATTCCAAAGGAAATTGATCACTAAATTTTTAAATGGGAAAATACATATTTCAATTAATAGTCATATTAAAAATTGACTTATCAAAGGGAATAGTATAAAGAAGTGTATTTTGTTCACAGTACAATATTTAATTGTCGAAACAATCAAATACCAAAAAAATAATACTTTGAGAATAAGGAAAGATTAAGGAAGTTTCACTAATTCAAATTGTGCATTTCATCTTTTAGTAAGATGCATTGCTTTGAATTATAAAGTGCATAATAGTAGACAAGACATTGTCTAAAATTATAAACTGGACCTTTAAAGAAAAAAGGTATGATTCAGCACTCTGAGTTGGCCAACTCAAAATAGGAAAAGAAATTTTTCTACAAAAATTAACGTCAAAAAATGTGATTCTGGGGGAATCTGGGGCTTTTTTAGGCAGATGACGGGGGTTTTCTATATTTCGATCTGGCAACACTGTATGAAATGCGGTTTTCCATGTGCGCTGGTGTGAGCTGGTTAGGGACTCATCTTGCTAAAACTTTCCAATACTTAAAGTCTTCGTGGATGACGTGATGTGCAGTTCCGTATGAAATGTCCACCTCCATGCCACTGCTTAGATCATTACCTGCTGCTCTCGCATCACTGTGTTAGCGGCATCAATTTTCTCCTGTTAAGGGATGTGCACAACCGTCCAGAACTTGAATTATTGAGGACATTTTCGCGCGTCGCTATGAACTTGGCACACCAGTTGCACACATTTATCTATGTCATGCATTTGTCACCGTACATTGCACACAACTCGCGATTAATTTCTGAAGGTTTTTGTCTCTTTGATCATGGAAACCTGACCATACTCTGCATCTCCACAGTCTCGAACGTTTCCAGCTTACCTGCCATTTTGGAACAGCGTAGCTCTGCATGCAGAAAGCGTACAAGCCTGCCATCTCCCAGGGTGGTGGAAAATTACATGCTATTTGTAACAACAGAAATTAAATCTTTGATGGGCGTTGCACTGCATAACCAAATGGCTAATATCTTCAACTTTACCTTGAAACATATAGGGTCGGGACACATTAATATGACCACCTCTCCTCGAAGATGTTGGAACGTCCCATGGTATGCAGATGAAAAATCATTGCATATCATTAAAAGCTGAGAAAAAACAGACGTGTAGTAGCATCCATTAACACAGCAATTGTCGCCGTCATGGGCAGAGCAAGTGACCTGTCGGACCTCCAGAAGTGGATGATCATTGGCTATCGGGCCAAGGGGGCAACATTTCAAAAACGGCCACCTTTGTGAACTGCTCTAGGGCTGCCGTTGTGAAGGTGTACCGCGACTGGACGAACTAGACAGCTTCTAGCCACCAAAGAGGTAACTGTGGGGACCAACAGGCCATCGATCCTAGAGGCAAGCGTCGGTTACGATGGCTGTCCAAGACCAATCAGCGTGCTGCTGTTGAGCAACTGACACAGCAAATGAACAGTGGGGCAACTAAGTGTGTCAGCACCAAGACGGTGCAACGATCCCTCTTGATGTTGGGGCTCCGGAGCAGGCATATGGTAACAGCACCATGTTGACGCTTGTGCATCGCCGAAAACGCCTCCAATTCGCAATGGACTATTGCCATTGGACCTCGGCCGAGTGGCAAAGGGTTGCTTTCTCTGACGAGTCGCGGTGAACAAAGTGGACGGATAATGGACAATTCGCCGGGAAGCATCTGAGAACAGGCATCCCGACAAAAAACGTTGGTTTGGTTGGTTTATTTGGTATTAACGTCCTTTTCAACTACTATGGCCATCAGGACGGCGTTATAGGGACCGCAAATTTTGCCTCGCAAGGGTTCTTTAACGTGCAGCCGGCAAACGACTACATAGGACCAATGGCTTTACTTCCCTTCCGACGGAAATGCGTGATCTCAGGATTTTCACCCCGAAAAATCCTCGTCGTCCTCGGCCGTGATCGAACCCGCGTCCTCGGGCATCAAATGCGATCACGCAACCACTGAGCCACTGAGATAGATAAAAAACATTGGCAGACAACAGGTTGGTGGGGGGGGGTGTGACTGTTTGGGGGATGTTTTCGTGGTATGGTCTGACCCCACTGACACCGCTGGAGGGTGCACTGAATGCTCTTCGTTACCTAATGATCGTCGCAGATCAGGTACACCCCTTCATGTCTTACAGTGTTTCTTCAGGGTGATAGCACCTTTCAACAGGACTATGCTCCCTGCCATACTGCCAAAATTGTCCATGGCTGGTTCGAAGAGCATCAGGATGAATTCAAGCTACTCCCATGGCCACCAAACTCCCCGGACGTCAACCCCATTGAACATTTGTGGGACCATCTCGATCGCCATGTCCGAAGCTGGACCCTCCACCACGAACGGTGATGGAATTACGGGATGCACAGATCACCGAATGGTCCCAGATACCTGCAACCACCTTCCGAGGACTTACTGACTCTCTGCCACGTCGACTAGCTGCTGTGCTTGCCACCAAAGGTGGATATTCCGGATACTAGCAAGTGGTCATATTAATGTGTCCCGACCCTGTAATGCTTAATGTTAAAGTGTTAATTCCAAAGAATGAAAAACAGGGCACAGGACTCTGGAAAAAATTAATTGCTGGTGCTTTTATTTTTTTGTATACACTCCACTTTCATTATAAATTAATTTTCTTATACCTCCACTGCATCCTTTATTAAAATTCAAATACTGTATTTCAATTTTCTTGAGAAAATTTTTCTGGTAATTTATAATTAAATTAATTAATTCTTTTTTAAATGAAGTATAATGATGACAATTAAATAAAATAAACTTAAAAATAAATGTATTTGATATTTACAATATAATTCACCAATTTATAGTCCAAAAATGGTTGTTGTATGAGATCAACACTTTTTTTGGAGAAAATTCCACAAAGTTTATTTATTACTTATAAATTAAGGGATTTCCTCAATGGAATATTTTGAAAAACGTGAAGCGATATTGTTTAATAAATCTAGCTTTTCATTAAAAAAATATAAAGAATATTATTTAAAAAAAATCTTCATTATTAACATAAATCTAGATTGATTTTCACTCATGAAACCATTATGTGAAATGATATCTGATGGGGTCCATCAGCACATTTGTGGTGTAATTGAGAAACCAATGTGCTGCCACGTGTAACAAAGGAATTGAGGGTAGATGAAACATTGTGAGGTACGGAGATCGACTACACTAGGACATCAACTTTAGAATTAACAATATCGGATGTGTGGTTCGCAATATTTCCAACAGTTTTCCTAGATGGAATCTCCATCAGCAAAGTTACTGAGCAGTGGAAATTGCAAAACCGTCGACATATTAAACAACTTAGTTCCAACTGCCTAAAAGTGCAGCCATAACATAAAAATGCTTCACTACTCCTTCTTCCAAATCAACAAACAACTGTTATTATGACACCTCAACAATAAAAAACTTTATACATAATCTGTTATTTTTTTTACTGCATTGTTTTGACTCAATAATCGGCTTCTCTTGTCAACTTCTAATAATATTCTTGACATCCATTTTCCACACAATTATTGTTATAAATATTATTATTACTAGCTGATATACCCGGCGTTGCTCGGGCTCTTTTTTTAAGAAAGTTTGCAATATCTGAATGGGAATATACAGTAAAAATTAACACATTAAAACAGTTAAAATTCATATTGAAAAACCGAAAAAATATTTTTTAAATGTTCATAATAGATAGCCCTCTAACAGTTCTCCCCGGTTCGTGTTGGAATGTTCTGTATAGCTGAGCGAGTTTACCATAGTGCCGGAGAAATAAACCAATAAGGAATGACATAACCAAGTACCGAAAGGTTAAACTAAACCATTCGCGGAACTATAATTTTAAACAGCCCTATGTCAACATTGTTAGTTTCTAATCAGCCGTAAAGATACCATTACATCACGTACCTTTGAACCAAAGTCGACTATCATTAATTTTACGTTATATTCATTCATGACACCTTATTCCAAGTCGTTTGATATATTACATGCCATATTTTAGCATTGAAATTCCAATGAACCATAATGGTTCCACTAAACCAGGTTCCTTGAAACCAATTTCGACTACCATTAATTTTACGTTATATTCATTCATGACACCTCGTTCCAAGTCGTTTGATATATTACATGCTATATTTTAGCATTGAAAGTTCCAATGAACCATTATGGTTCTACAAAACCAGGTTTCTTGAAACCAATTTGGACTATCATTAACTTTACGTTACATTTCTTCATGACATCTCGTTCCAAGTCGTTTATATATTACATGCTGTATTTTAGCATTGAAAGTTCGAATGAACCATAATGGTTCCACTAAACCAGGTTCCTTGAAACCAATTTCGACTATCATTAATCTTGGGTTATATTCATTCATGACACATCATTCCAAGTCGTTTGTTATATTACATGCCATATTTTAGAATTGAAAGTTCCAATCAGCCATAATGGTTCCACTAAACCAGGTTCCTTGAAAACAATTTCGACTACCAGGAATTTTACTTTATATTCATTCTTGACACATCATTCCAAGTCGTTTGATATATTACATGCCATTATTTAGCACTGAAAATTTTCAAGAGTGTCATAAGGGTACTATTAGAGCACGTGTCATTGTTTCGATTTCAACCATTTTCAAAATGGTTCATTCCCGGAACCTTATTTATTCATTGGCGAAAATAGTAATTTATATCCGCTTCTATCTCGTCATTACGATTTGTTTGATATATTACTTATATATATCTCTCCATTGAAAATTGCTAGATGGGGTCGTAAAGGTACCATTTGTGCACGGGCTATTAAACAGATATAAATAATATTTGTGACTGGTTCGTGTCATGTACCATGTTCTTCGACTGACGAAAAAATAATGAATAACCGCATCTATCTAGTCATTACGATTTGTTTGACATATTATTCAATATATCTTCCCATTGAAAATTGCTAGGCGGGAGAATAGAGGTACCATTTGTGCACGTGCCAATGAACCGATTTAGATAATATCTGTAAATGGTTCGTGCCATGAACCATATTCATCGACTGACGAAAACAGATTTTGAAAATCTTTCATAGCCTCGGAGGAGTTTGAGTTACAGACAGACAGATAGACAGACGGACAGACAGACACGTTTCCCCACACTGATAGCATAAAGCACCTTTCGGTACTTAATAAACTATTAAGGAATGACATAATCAAGTACCGAAAGGTTAAACTAAACCATTTTCGGAACTATAATTTTAAACATGCCTATGTTAACATTGTTAGTTTCTAATCAGCCATAAAGATACCATTACTTCACGTACCTTTGAACCAATGTCGACTATCATTAATTTTACGTTATATTCATTCATGACACCTCATTCCAAGTCGTTTGATATATTACATGCTATATTTTAGCAGGGAAAGTTTCAATGAACCATAACTGTGCCACTAAACCAGGTTCCTTGAAACCAATTTGGGCTAGCATTAATTTTACGTTATATTCATTCATGATACATCATCCCAATTTGTTTGATATATTGCATGCCATATTTTATCATTGAAAATTTTTGAGGGTGTCATAAAGGTACCGTTAGAGCACGTGCCAATGTTTCGATTACAAACTTTTTCAAAATGGTTCATTCCCGGAACCATATTTATTTAATTGGCGAAAATAGTAATTTATATCTGCTTCAATCTCGTCATTACGATTTGTTTGATATATTACTTAATATTATTCCCATTGAAAATTGCATGGCGGGAAAATGGAGGTACCATTTGTGCACGTGCTAATGTCTTGATTTGTGATTTGTTCGTGCCATGAACCATATTCATCGAGTGACGAAAAGAGATTTTGAAAATCTTTGATAGCCTCGGAGGAGTTAGAGTTACAGACGGACAGACAGACACGTTTCCCCACACTGATAGCATAAAGCACCTTTCGGTACTTAATAATGTGTGGAATAATGTGTATGGCTACGAAAGTGGGAGGAAATATAATGAAAATGATACAATAGTTTGATCTGACGTTTTTTTAGCCCTGGTTATGGCTGTAAATGTATGTGACCTGACTTTTAAAAATTTATTTGTTTATCTAAAAATTCAACAATTCCAAAATTCTCTTCTTGGATGGCGATGGATATAATTGATCGTTTGTGTCTGTGTACACTGCAATTTCAACAATTGATAAACTGTTAGGAAATAAAGAAATTAAACTGGAGCAAACTGCAAGCATCAGGTAAATGATAATAATTAGAAAAATGGATGGAAAAATTCTGCGACTTGTATTCGAACCAGGAACCTCGATTGTCATGGTCGACACCTCTACTAATTGGGCCATGGTTTCTTAATTGTAGAGGTTATAAGTCATAACTTATGACACTCCCGTTTAAACGCGATCCCGCTATTATTTTGTCCACCAGATGGCAAAACATCGAAGTATGCTTTAAATAATCAGATATACAATAGAATTCAACATATAAAGCATAGTTATCGATGTTTATTTTAAGGCACAGCTACTTATACATTTTAAGCTTTTTATTTTAAATAAATGATTCAAAATGATTCATAAAAATTTAATAAATTGAGCATAGATTGCTCGTTCGCCATCTACTTCCGGTACATCTTCTTGTTCGCGCCAATAGCATTGGAACAGTTACGAGTGTCATAATCTCTTCAATTAAGAAACTATGAATTGGGCTATCGCAGACACCTGAACAGCCATGCTGTCACTAAGTGTCTTAATGACAACCAAGTAGTGTTTGGTGTTTGGTGTTTTCTGCAGTTTAATTTCTTTATTTCTTACTGTGTGTTCATCAAACTTTCTGCTAGTTTGGATAGGAGAAATTCACGGTCTGTGAACCGGGTGCCCTCCTCCTATTGGGCTTACCTTCTTGACAACATGGTTGTCTTTAAGACACTTAGTGACAACATGGCTGTTCAAGTGTCTGTGATAGCCCAATTGATAGAGACGTCGAACATGACAATCGAGGTTCCTGGTTCGAATTTTTCAAAATGGACCTATAAGAAACACACATGGACCTATCTGTTAGCTATGCATTTCAAAATGGCTAGACCAATCTTGATGAAATTTTTCACGGTAATTCCGATGGAGCCTGGGAAGGTTTTTGGTAGGTCATGGTGGAGATATCGCGCTTCATGGAAAGCACACTCTACAATTCGTTACCCCCCTCCCTAAAAGAGGTTAATTTGGTTAATTATGCAGTGCCACACCAGTTAATGTGTTACGTTTGTTGTGCAACACCAGGTAATGTGTTAACAAACTGAAAATGAATTTTATATAAAAGTTTATTTTGTTTTCAAAATCTCATGTAGACAGTGCTCTTCTCCTTATTTTTAAGGTCATGTGTGCACAATTTCATCAAGATTGGAATAAAACTGTAGATTTGTATAAGAGACAAATATACATACATACAAACAACCATTTATATTTATATATTTTGTTATATATTATTTATTTATTTTTTATTTTTAATTAATAACTATTACTAATCATATTTGCAAAGATCTCCGTTGTTTTTTCGGAATCGACCATTGGCCTGTTCCCTATTTGCAATGATAATTCTGGCAAGTTTCTTTCAAGCTCTACAACAGGACAATTGGCTCTTCTACTGTTTGTTACTTACAAACAGTCATCTGATACAAAGTAAGTCTTTCCATCAATCCAGATATATCAGTGTGGTGTCCACTTGCATCATAGCATAATTCCGCACGACATTTCAACTATGCCTGGTTGTTGCATGATAATTTTGCTTCGCCTCACCAAAGCAGAGGACCATGTTTATCATTTCCTGGTTTGTGCGCTGTGCCATCTTGCTTTGGTCTGATTTTCTTCTCAGCTTCAACAAGCCTTTTTGTGCCAATTGCACAGGAAACTGGTGACTTTATAGTAAATTGTGGAACTTTCCAGAAGAGGATGAGGAGGGTGCATAAAATAATTTGATTCCCTGGCAAATGGTTTTCATAAGAAAAAACACTCCGTGGTTACTTCCGAGACTTGAACCCAGGATCTTCGGACTCTGTTCCTCTTGTTTCTTCCTATGGCTACTCATCCCTTGCCTCAATCTTGATAGGAATCAAGGTTTTGATGTTGCAGAGATTGCAGTGAGGATTGTGGATGATCCGTTCATCGCATTTTGGTGAAGTTTTTTATTTTGTTTGGAATTTACTGTTGAACAAATGTGCAATTATAATTTTTTGTGTGTCTCTTATGGTTTTCGAGATGCAATTTAGATGTGTCCTAATTTGCATATTTGAAATGATGAAAGGTGCTCCATCAGATAGAGCACCCTCAAGTTCCACACGTTCCTTGTATTGGAATTTGCGTAACTAGATTGGTATCCAAGAAGGAAGGGGGTAACAGACTTTTGACTCACCCTGTAAATTTTTTTTAATTCAGTTTGAAATTCTAAATCGGTTTCAATGACAATATTTTTTTTCTTTTCTTTTTCTTTTAGATCTTTACCACAAAGCCACTTTCTTCTTATCAGGGGTCAAATTCTATTATTACTCTGCCTTCATAAGCACAATAATCTTTAGTTATCTCACATCAAGTAAATTTTAGTCTTTTAATATATTCCTTTTTTATTAAGTTAAGCAAATTCTCTCAATTTTGGGAATACTCATTGGTAAAGAAAGAAATTCATGCATTAACAATGTTTTCCTGTTCCGTTTTCTTTAAACAAAAACAAGATCTATGTTTCAAAAAGTAAAATTTTCATGTTGGTCACAGATTCACCATAACAAATTTCGGGTCGGGAAACAGCAGAGGCATGTACGAGGGGAAATCAAAAAGTAATTGAGTAAATTTTTTCAGCGAAACCATCATGTATTTGTAAAAATCTTCATATACATTTCAATATGTAACGCCTCAAATTAGACACACCCTCCTACTCAGCTATATTTTGACTGTACCCGAAGAAATGACAAATATATTGCGTTAGAATGGTGGAAAAATGATGGCATTGTGAAATAAAATTCGGATGTATCCAAAGCTTTCCAAAGCTTTCGACTTTATCTCCCGTTTACAACTTATTTACGACCTGCAAGGTTTGGGCGTTTCTGAAATATACTTAGCCCTAGTACAGGAGTACCTTAGCGACCGAACCAATATCATCTCAAATTACCCTCCTTGTGCGGAACCGTCCACTCGGGGCATTATAAAGGCTCGAGTATCGAACCTGTGTTATTTGCGGCTTCTACATCTTCAATCTATGACCACCCTTTTAACTTAAAAATCCCAAGTTATGTAGACGATAATTGTTTATATTCCACCTTTGATCCCTCTGAGCGACAGCACATTTTTAATCAACTAAACCAGGACTTAGTTTATTTGTCAGAATGGTACACGAAAAGAGGTCTCTCCCTTAACCGAGCGAAAACCAACATTCTTATATGTGCCAAAGAGCAGCAAACAACTAATTCTTTGAAAATTTTTGGCATAACCTTTGACACCCATCTACGGTTTAACGAAGTGATTGATCAAATTATTACGTTGTTGCACCGTAAATGTTATTTGTTTAAACGTTTGCGTACCTTCTCTTCAGCTACTCATTTACGCCAAGTAATTGCCGCTTTTGTAGTCCGTACCTTAGCTTATGGAGCCCTATTCTGGTCTTCGACCACAGCTAACATTAAACGACTAATCACAGCTTATAATCGTATCATAAGGATAGCCTTTAGACTTGGCAAGAGAGAATCGGTTTCTCAGACCTGCACCCATCATCTTCTTCCCACGTTTACTACCATATGTAATACAGATTTATCGTCTGAATTAGCCACTGCACTACGATGCGAAAATCATCCGGCTACTTTTGTGAAAGCCGGGCTATGTGAGGGAAACACTTATCGCAAGACTCGGTTGTTTTTGTTTGAGATTCATCACCGCACGTCAACTTTTGCATCCAGACATTTTCCTTACAGTGCGATACAACAATGGAATAAACTTCATGCCGACTTACGTGACAAAGTGTATCAGTGTACACTGCCAACGTGTAATAACTCTTGTTTCCATTTTTACAGACAATTATCTTCATATTTTCTATCGATTCAAACCTAAGCCTCGCTGATATGTTCTTGATTTTACCGATAGCGTTTTGAGCTCGTGTCTCTTATACAAATGTACAGTTTTATTCCAATTTTGATGAAATTGTGCACACATGACCTTAAAAATAAGGAGAAGAGCAGTGTCTACATGAGATTTTGAAAACAAAATAATCTTTTATATAAAATTCAATTTCAGTTTGTTAACACATTACCTGGTATTGCACTACAAACGTAACACATTTACTGGTGTGGCACTGCATAATTAGCCAAATTAACCTCTTTTAGGGAGGGGGGTAACGAATTGTAGAGTGTGCTTTCCATGAAGCGCGATATCTCCACCATGACCTACTTAAAACCTTCCCAGGCTTCATCGGATTTACCGTGAAAAATTTCATCAAGATTGGTCTAGCCATTTTGAAATGCATAGCTAACAGATAGCCCATGTGTGTTTCTTATCAGTCCATTTTGATAAATTCGAACCAGGAACCTCGACTGTCATGGTCGACGTCTCTATCAATTGGGCTATCACAGACACTTGAACAGCCATGTTGTCACTAAGTGTCTTAAAGACAACCAAGTTGTCAAGAAGGAAAGCCCAATGGGAGGTGGGCACCCGGTTCACAAATTGGTTTCAAGGAACCTGGTTTAGTGGAACCATTCTGGATTTGTGGAACCATTATGGTTCATTGGAACTTTCAATGCTAAAATATGGCATGTAATATATCAAACAACTTGGTATGAGGTGTCATGAATGAATATAACATAAAATTAATGGTAGTCCAAATTGGTTTCAAGGAACCTGCTTTAGTGGAACCATTATGCTTCATTGGAATTTCAATGCTAAAATATGGCATGAAATAATATCAAACGACTTGGAATGATGTGTCATGAATGAATATAACGTAAAATTAATGATAGTCGAAATTGGTTTCAAGGAACCTGGTTTAGTGAAACCATTATGGTTCATTGGAACTTTCAATGCTAAAATACAGCACGTAACATATCAAACGACTTGGAATGAGTTGTATTGAATGATTATAACGTAAAATTAATGATATTCGAAATTGGTTTCAAGGAACCTGGTTTAGTAGAACCATATTGGTTCATTGGAACTTTCAATGCTAAAATATGGCATGTAATATATCAAACGACTTGGAATGACGTGTCATAAATCAATATAACGTAAATTAGTGATAGTCCAAATTTGTCTCAAGGAACCTGGTTTATTAGAAATATTCTGGTTTATTGGAACGATTATGGATCATTGGAACTTTCATTGCTAAAATATGGCATGTGATATATCAAACGACTTAGAATGATGTGTCATGAATGAATATAACGTAAAATTAATGACAGTTCAAATTGGTTTCAAGGAACCTGGTTTAGTGGCACAATTATGGTTCATTGGAACTTTCCATGCTAAAATATAGCATGTAATATATCAATCGACTTGTAATGATATGGCATGAATGAACATAACGTAAAATTAATGGTAGTCGAAATTGGTTTCAAGCAACCTGGTTTAGTGGAGCCATTATGGTTCATGGGAATTTCAATGCTAAAATATGGCATGTAATATATCAAACGACTTAGAATGATGTGTCATGAATGAATATACAGTAAAATGAATGATAGTCCAAATTTGTCTCAAGGAACCTGGTTTAGTAGAAACATTCTGGTTTATTGGAATGATTATGGTTCATTGGAACTTTCAATGCTAAAATATGGCATGAAATATATCAAACGACTTGGAATGACGTGTCATAGATGATGTAGCGTCCGCTATCTCTATACCAGACTGTTTTAAAAAAAAATTGTTTGATTCATTGAACTTTAAATTAAATATTATGAACAAATTTATGTGAAATAACGTTTTATTACGACGCAAGAATGTAAATATGAATGATGTTTAGTATTGTTACAATAAGATTTAACAAGAAGAAGATGAAATCTCACAACTGCGTGTTAAATTGACGTTATTACAATTAGAAGTTAACGCAATATAAGATAAAACAATGAAAATGACGTAGTATAAAAAAATAAAAAAAGAAACATATGGAAAAAGAAAACCCTTCCCGAGGAGACACGGAAACGGACGAGTGGAAGTTTTTCCAATAGCAAAAACCCGGTATCGATCTTTACTATTATTTGACGATTGAACTTTAGTTTTAGACTCTACCTCTATGTTTTAATAATTGTTTATGACCTTCCCTGAAAACAAACTATTTGATTAGACGACACTTAATTTTCCATCGAGAAAATACGGACAGTTAAGTGAAATTCTAATGTTTATTGATTGTTGTTTTACCTATAGAGACATTGAAATTTGATATTTATCCTTGAGAATAAGTGGATTAATCTTGCTTTAATACTACAAATTTTGAACGATACCTAATATCCTTGTATATTGTTTCACTCATACAACGAACATCGACACGCCTGAACGTTCTTCCCGGCTGCTTAAAGAACCCGATTAGAAGACTTCACATCGGTGTCAACCTCCTGTGACAGACAAAAAAAAAAAAAAAACAAGGTAAAAATATCTTATTTATTCCTTGGTGGGCCCCGCAGTGGAAGTAAAGAAACATTCCGATCTAATTTAAAGAACTTACCCGACGTCATTTTGACTAGTGAACGATAACCTTTAAAAAGGAAAAGAGAATTAATTTTGTTGACAATTATTTGGTAAGAATCTCGACCTAAACACAAAAAAAAAACAAAAAAAAAAAAAACAAAAAAAAAAAA
>JAHWFO010066807.1:344511-375500 GCA_023313115.1 Rhysida immarginata | reverse complement strand
TTCCAGCCACCAGGTCATTGTCGTGGCTCTTCATCGTCTGCACCATGGTTGACGCTTCTGAGATGCTTTGGCGAGAGGGCGGGGGTGGTTGATATCATATCTTCCGATAATCAAGGAAAGAAACGTTGCAAATGTCTTCGAAGTTGACATCAAGAATTAGCCTCGGTTTTCTATACTTTGTATGCCACTTCATTTCCATCAGGCTGTTTAGTATTCCAGCCACCAGGTCATTGTCGTGGCTCTTCATCGTCTGCACCATGTTCATCACGAGATCTTGGAGACACATTCCAAGGTGAGTCATGTTCAGATCCGAGTGGATGTAATGTTTTTTACGGTCCTTCTTCCATGCTGGACAATGGTCCCCAGGGTAACATTCTGGAATGACTGGAGTCCAGTTCATCTGCTTTTACATATGGTTGCCCACGCAGGCATGCCATAGAGGAGGACAGTCAGAATCATCGTCTTGTCGATGCTGAGGGCACTGTTTCGACCCAGGAGAGCTATGAGGCTGTACTTAGCCTTCTTCACTTTATCAGAACGTAAATCACGTGGAAGTTCCAGGAGATTCTTGAGTCGATTATAACGCCAAGGTACTTGTAACTGTCGACCCATTCGAGTTCCTTATTGAATAGGACAACAGAATCCGGGGGATGCTTAAGCTTTTTGTTAAAGTCACAGCTTTGCATTTTCCGACGTTAAGGTTCAGTTTCCAGCAATTAAACTATCTTCAAATTTCTTCAAGACTTTCTGCAGATGAATGATAACGTGAGATGGCTGATGCGCCCATGCCATGATGGCAGTATCATCAAGATAGAAATATAAATTACATTTTTCTGGTTTTCGGAAATCATGTAGAAAATAACTAAATAAAACGGGACCAAGTATAGAGCCTTGTGGGACACTGGCCTTTTCCTTGCGGGAAGTGGAGAAGTTTTCGAAACTTTAGCTTGATAGAACCTGTCGCTAAGAAAAGATTTCACCATCAAAATCAAATATGGAGAAAACTCGTCTCTAATCATCTTGTAGATTAGCCGTTCGTGGCACACCTGAACGAAAGCCTTACTGGCATCAAGAAAAACCATTGCCACAGTACCTTGAAAGGTTCAGTGGTGTACTCAGATCTTCAATAAGCCTGCATATTTGCATCGGACAGGAATGGGTGGCACGCAAGCCGACCTGCTCTTTCTGAAGTAGATCATTGTTGAGGATCGTTTTTTTTGAACATCGAAGGGAGTGGACTGATAAGTCGGTAACTGGTAGGAATTGCAGGATTTTACCCCTACTTTGGGATACTTAACACAATAGATTGTTTCCAAGGAGTCAGGAAGCTTACAGCAATCGCTTTTGATATTCGAGATGTCATTAATAATGTTGTTTGGCAGATTCCTTAGGCCGTTATTACTTATCTTGTCTCTTCCTGGAGCCTTACTCAGTTTGAGATTTATGATGATGGCAGCTGTCTCAGCAGTATCGATGTTAACCTTCGATGTAAGCTGCAGGACTTCTTCAAGTTTGATAAGACCCACTTCCACACGCTGGGACATGAGTTCACTCTCGGGATTATTTTTATCAGGAGTAACAAACTGCATTTCTGGGGAATCTGCAATTATTTGAGCTTTATTCTAATTAGTTTTGACGTAATTATCTTGAGGGGTGCGAAGTGGAGGAAGCATATAATTCTTCTTCTTCTGCAGAGCTGTAACCATGCTCCAAATGGAATTGTCGTGGGCCGACAAGCTTTTCAGCTTGTCAGTCCACCTAGCATCGCGTAACTCTTTTATTTCTTCCTGGACTCCTCGTACTAACTTGTTATATTTGGTTTTTAGCCAAGGTACATAATTACTTTGCCAAAGTCTACGGGTCTTGTTTCTTTCTGCAATCACGCGTTGGATTTCTGGGGTAAGCACAATTGGATGAGGAGATTTATTTACCAGTGGATAGGCACTAGCTTCAGTGGTACTATTCATTCACGTGCTGATGTCTTAACACGTTGATCGATGTCACCCGTAAAGTTTGCTATATCGAGTTGGTAGTAATTGAGTATTTCTTTGTCATGTCATTTTGTATGGTGCATGTGTCCGGCGGAAGCCTCATTGTATTTTTATAGCAAGCTTTTATGGTGTTGAAGGGTCGAGCTGTCTATTTAGAGGAACAGGAGGGGTAGTTTTGGGATAATGTTTTGTGATCAGGTGTGTATAGGCGTGTTGTTATAAGGTTTGTGGAAATTATGAGCGTCAAAGAGGAGTCAACAGGGAGGTGGGGGAGGAGTGCTATAGTTTGGGAGGGGCAAACGTCACATCTGGCTTTCGAACAGGGGCGGAAAATCTGCCAATTCCGGACTATCGGGTGGGGCGTGGATGCGGTGCAGTGTGGCTTGTGTTAGCACTGTTGTGTTTGTGTTGTTGGTAGTCTAAGGCGAGGATATATGTGGAGTGGAAAGGTGTGTTAGTGACGGGTTGGTTACAGAGTTTGACTTTTTATGAGTGTTTTGTGTTTAATAAGAATTGCTTGTTAGAATGCGGGACAACGAAGGCGATGCTGGGGCCACAGCAGTACCCGAGCTAGTGGGGGTATACGGGGGCAGTGCCTAATTTCGTCGGCGAGGAGGGAAACATTACAGTTGGGGCTTTCCTCGCCAGTGTTCAAAGTATAAGGGCACTGGCGATATGGACCCCACATATCAAGATTACGATTGCCAAAACCAAATTACAAATTTATGACATAGAGGATTATGTGCAGCTCCACGCACGTTTAGAACGAGTATTGGCCGGTTTAAGGTAACAAAAAATTACTCAGAGGAGTTACATGAAACCATCCAGGGTATACACGAGTCCGTCGCGACGTTCGCTGGCCGCCTCGAGTTGGCTATGGACTGCTTCATCGGCGCCAATCGAGAAGCAGCGCCTATGCGCGAGGGCATGTTGCTGCAACGTTTCAGCAGTAGTTGCCTGCTCGTCATAGGCGGGCACTGATGATTACGGAGCCTAAGACTTATAAGGAGGCGGTCATTCTGGCCCTCCTCTCGGAAGAAAAAAAAAGTAGAAGCACAGCAAATGTGGCAGAAGAGCGGAGAATCCGCACTCGGAGCACACGAGTCCTAAGGGAGAGAAGGGGGAGACGTGTCTAAGACCCTGGCCGGAACATGTAACTGCTCGGAGACTTTCAAGAAGTTAGAGTGTATGATAGAGAACTTGGCCAATGAAGACAAGTCAGGTTAAATCACCAGTTTCGATGCCAGTGGCCGTTCCAGTGAGCGATTCGAGGACAATGGTCCCAGCATAAACTGCGTAGTTGTTTTCTTTTGTGTGTGTGGTGTTGCATAGGGGAAAATAGTGTGTGGAGACTTGTTTTTTTTAGTTTTAAGGGTAATGTTGTCGGTGTTTGTTTGAAGGAGTGTTGCTCGAATTTAACCCGTGGGATGTCATGTCAGTTAGTATGGTGCATGTGTCCGGCGGAAGCCTCGTTGTACTTTTATAGCAAGCTTTTATGGTGTTGATGTGTTGAGCTGTCTGTTTAGAGGACCAGGAGGGGTTGTTTTGGAATAATTTGTTTTGAACAGGTGTGTATAGGCGTGTTGTTATAAGGTTTGTGGAAGTTATGAGCGTGTTAGCAATTGTAGCATTGGTTGGTTATTATTAGGTGTGTTGTTGTATTTAGTTAATTTCTCCCATTATTGTGAAGTTATTTTGTTAAAAGAAATATTGTGCGTGTGTGGTCTTTGTTGTGTAGTCTTTGTTATATTCTTTGTTTAAGCTCTGTTGGGGGTTGGCTTTGTTGTTTTAATTTTATTCGTAAAAGAGGAGTCAGCCTCTGGCAGAGCATTGTTCCGTAAGTTTTGCGAGTAAGGCATGGGTCACACTGGCGTAAAACGCCGCGTAAATACGCCGACGAAACGACGCCAGTGATGTCACTTCCGGTAAATAGCATGGCACCGCGCTTGGCGACGTCGTTACGTCGGCGTATTTACGTGGCGTTTTACGCTAGTGTGACCCAGGCCTAAATGCTGTGCGAGCGTATTTAAATTTGTTTTTGTTTCGTGTTGAATTCTTTTTGTGTTTTGTTTCTTTGGAAGAAAAATTCCGAAATGAGAGGACACTTGTACTTTCGTTCTCGTAGAAACAATAAGTGTCGAGTTTTTCTTTAAGTAAACAAATAGAAATAAAGTTATGTGTTACTTGCCGCTTAATTAATTATAAGATGAACAGTCCAAGAAGTGACTCGACATTAGTAAGTTAAAACAGCGAAATGGAACCCCATCATGTTTGGTGCCATCGCTACGGCGGACAACATAATTCGAACGCCGTATCAGCCATGTGTGATCTTGAATAGAAAACAAGCTTCAGCAGAGATGACCGTAAGGTATGGAACACGGAAAGTATGTTAAAGAAAGCTGGTGAGTACTTTGAGATTATTACTTAATTCAGAGGTTTGGGGTGTGCCCTGGAGAGCAGCGCTTTCCGCTCGGAGACTACTGCTGGAGATTCGCTGTGCAAGAAGCCCCTCGCTGCTATTGCGAGCCTTCGCTGATTAATAGCGTGAGCCATTAGGAGCACTGAAGACACCGGTGTCTCCAATCGCTTAAGATAAAATTGTTGTAAGTAGCATATGCAGGGTCCTGGAAAATTTGTTTAATGCATTAGAGTTTTTAATGGTTAAGAATTTAAGTTCTTTTTTGTGTTTTGCTTTCTTGCTTAATGGGAAATAAAAAGGTTTCACTGTAATGCTCCGTGTCCATATCCTCATTCTATATGAGTTCCGAATCCCTGAGACGCTCACTCCCGATGCGCACCACTTAGGTGGGGGTGGTGTCCTATAGTTTGGAAGAGGCGAACATAACACTTTGAAGAATTTCCAATTTGCTGATGCTTGATTTCTTCTCTGAAGTTGATGTTGACATTTTCAAAGCTTAATGCCACAGGTTTGTGGTCAGAAGAAAGGTCATCAATCACGAAGATGTTGTACATCTAGAAGAAACCCTTCATCAGTGAGATATCCAACAAATCATTTATAGGGGAATGGTCACAATAGTAAGTGTCCTCCACTGGCCCTGCAGCAATGTCACCCTTACTTTGGATATGCCAGTATAGAATCATGCCATCGCAGTTCTGTGTTCTGGAGTTCCAGCTTGGATGTTTGGCATTACGTTCACCAGCCAGTATAACCGGAATGTCACCATTGAAGAGATCATCGAGATCACTAACGTCCAGAGTAGGTTTAGGTGAATTGTAGAGCGCCACGAACTTCACATCACCAAGGGAGATGTCATTGATAATGATGGACGCCGTATCCATACCTGCGTAAGATTTGGAGACCAATTCTTGGTGTTTAATTCCCTTCTTGATGATGATTGCAGCACCACCAGAGGCACATCTTGCAGTGTTTGGAGTCATACGATCGCTACGGTACACACAATAATCAGGTAGATTGAAATCTCGGCTTGGCCTGAGGTGTGTTCCACTGAGGAAAGCAACGTCGCTTTCCTGCTTCAACAGAAAGTTGTGAAACTCTATATGCTTTCGGGGAACCCCCCTAGCATTCCATATCACGCACCGGAGTTCACCTTTGTTGATCTCAGTACAATATCGTGTAGCCATGATGAAATTAGTTGGTCGTAAGGAGCTCACTCAACAGTGGGTAACATTTGCCTAGATTTGTAAACAAATGACATATTCGACCAATTTGTTCATAATACCTTGTAGGTCGTTAATGTGGAGACCTTTTTCCTCCGGCTTAGACACTGCAGCTGCAAATGATTTGTCCGTGGTCACCTTCGAACTATGCGTTCTTTTAACCTGGGGATATTTTGGACATTTTGTATAGCTTGAAGTGTGCTGTCCTTTGCATCTTTTGCACTTCGGGGGGGGGGGGGGATCTTGTCCTTTAATCTTGGGGCAGTCTCTTGACTGGTGTGCCTCTGCGCATTTGTTGCAATGAGGGTCTTCTGTGCAGCCCATGGATATGCGTCCAAAGCCAGGCAGTTGTAGTAATGTAGTGGCTTTATGTTCCCTCGGAAGACTTCTACTAGAAGTGCTAGTGGACCGATACGAGTGACACTCTTCAATGACTCGTTATGTTCGCTATTGGGGAGCAGAACCAAAACCATAGGCATATCTATTGATCCTTTGGCTTTCCTAAATCTGATTACCTTTTCCAGGAAGTAGTTAGATCTTCTTAGGTCTTCTTGAAGGTCTTCTAGGGCTTATGTCACATCCACATTTCAAATCGCGAACTTTAATACCTTCTCGGACTTCAGTTGAT
Organism: Rhysida immarginata; assembly: GCA_023313115.1. NCBI lineage: Eukaryota > Metazoa > Arthropoda > Chilopoda > Scolopendromorpha > Scolopendridae > Rhysida > Rhysida immarginata. Next base: position 369,242 of record JAHWFO010066807.1, on the reverse strand, counting down.
GGTGATGAATTTCCAAAATATCGTCTTAGCTATGATACAAGAGACGAGTTTCTTATAAATAACTTCGTCTAGGCATTTCACTTTTACTATCTCATCCAGGATTTTTTCTAGTGGTTCATGCTTCTTAATCTCATCCAGAATTTCTTTCAGAGGCTTACCATGATTGCGTATGATAATTGGTGGGACATATGAACTTTTACTTACCTTTTGGCTGAAAACTTTGGCCAAGTCCTTTTGTCCGTTTTTGATGCGTTTTTCTCTGGCGGCAATAAAAACTTCTTCACTGACGTTGGTAATCCTTTTCAAATTATATAATCTCGTCACTTTCCTGGATTTCTTACTTCTCATTGTCATCTTTTCCTTTTGCGACTGGGGTCGTCTTTGCTACCACATAGTACCGGTGGTAAGGAGGCGTCCGTGTACTCGTCCTCCTTCTCCATATCAGGAGTCGGTTCGATGTTGGGACTGGCAGCCACGGACTAGGTTACAAGCGCATTCTTAATCAATAAATCAAATTCTTTAAGTAAAACTAAACTTTGTTCTTGAAATTTCTAATCCATTTCTGACATCAATTTATTGGCATAAATCATTCTTTAGTGCTACCTGCTTCTCACTGATGATAGCATCAAATGCAGCAAAATGCTTGTCTCTGGTGATAACGTCATTGTATACAAACTCGTAGGAGAACTCCTTTTCATTTGGCATACTGAAGCTGCTGTTCGTAACCTGGTTAGATGTTTAAAAGAAATAGTCGTCCTTAAAAGGACGTACTTAGCTTAAAAATAAAGTCAGGTTTGCGAGAAAATTAATGCTATGCCACAGACCCACTTGTGGATGATTAGGATGATAATATATGATATGAGAAACGTCCTTAGTCAAGTTTGCAAGGAAATTAATCCCAACGCCAAGGACCCAGAAGGAGAGTAAGTGTCTTGGGGTACTGGTTTACGGGAATTAATACCAACGCCAGAGATCAGTACATAAGACGTAACAGAACGGTGAGTATAGCCCTCAAAACGGCGCACCGTGAAATGAGAGCAATGAGATGGTACCTGAAATGAGAGTAGAAGAGCTAGTCCGTTCTGAACGTCATCCTCCACCGTTCTGATCCTTCAACCTCCACGCAGTTGTCATTATAAAAGGAGTATTAAGGACGACTTTATATATAGTGAGCATAGAGAATAGTTAGACAGTGGTTGAAATACTAGAAGAGAACAAATGGGAGACCAGGAGATGAATTTGAAGACTGCTGGGGTAGGACAGGAAGGAGGACAAATAGGAATATTAACAGGGGAGCGAGAAAAATACAATAGAATAATACATACCGAATTAAAATGGCAGAGATTATAAAAAAGGTTAAGAATGAAAGGGCTTCGGACATAAGAGGGTGGCCAGCAAAACAATTTCAAAAATTCCCTGAATTTTCCTTGATTTTTCCTGAACATCAGGAGCCAAAAAAGGGGGCTGTCTTGATAGAATATTATTGATACTATTCGAATTTTTCGGATTTTATGATTCTCTGAGTTTTCCTGGTTACAAATAATTCCCTAAGCATTCCCGGTCGCTAGTTACCCTGTATAATAGTTCCCCATAAAAAGAGTTCCCGGTCAAAGGTCACTAAAACAAGAGTACAGAAAGCCTACGAAAAAAGTGAGTACGATGACGGACAAAAAATGAACATACTCTTCCTCCGACATACTGTTTCTGGCATACTTTGCAATGTAACAGGTAAATGAGATTGCGAGATTTGCAGGTCAGGTTCTGGTTAATCTTTAGAGTAAAGGAGGAAGCACTGCTGGAAATGGAGGTGGCAGGGTTAAGAAAATTGCCATTGCCACAATGTTTTTCATTGCAAAGAAAACATCCGTTACTGGGAGTGCTGGTTTAGCAATAGTTGCATGGATCAGAATATGTTTAAAGTTAGATGTCCGTTTAAAAGAAACTTTTGGTTGTTCTAGTATAATGGAATGGAGAAGAGGAGAAGAGGATTTGTCAATAATATCTTGATGTTTCTTTAGGACATTTTTAATAGTATTGAGGGTTGGATGATAAGTTAGAATAACGTAGGTTTTTCCATGGCTGGAGAAAGTTTGGGATTGTTGTTAGAACGGGAGTTACGATTTTTATAGGCAGAAGCAGGTATGACTGATTTGGGAGGTGATAAGGGCGTTAGCATGGAAGTCCTTGTCAGATTGATTAATGCATATTCTATGGATGCGAGTTAACTGACCTAATGGATGTTATCCTTGCAATGGCATGGATGGCAGCTGTCATAGTGTATGTATCGGTGTTGGTCAGTGGGCTTCTTATAGAGATTTGTAGACAGTTAATTGTTAGTGATAGAAATAGAGATGTTGAAAAAAGAAGCGTTGTGATGGAATAATTGTGGAAAGCTTGATGGAAGGGTGGATGGAGTTAGAGTGGGTGATAAAAGATAGGAATGAGTTTTCATTATGCGGCCAGATCAGGAACATTGTCAATATACCGCAGCCATATCAATGGCTTCAGGGGAAACGTGGAAAGTAGTTTTGTGTCCACCTCCCACATGAAAATGTTGGCATAGTTGGGAGCTATTTTGGAGCCCATAGCAATGCCACTGGACTGGATATAATACTCATTGTTAAAAGTGAAGAAATTTGAGGTGAGGATGGTGCGGAGGTAAAGGCAGATGGTATCAGTAGAAGGAAACTGGAAAGGTTTGTTAGCCGTGACACTGTTGCGAACAGCTTCAATCCCATCATCATGAGGAATGTTAGTACAGAGAGAAGAGACATCAAGCATGCAGAAGAACACGTTCCTGAAATCGTAAATAGATTCGTTAAGGCGCTGGATATGGGAGAGGAAATCGTTAGTGTCTTTGATATAGGAAGAAAGACTGGGTGGGATGTGGCGTATGTGGTAGTCGACATAAGTAGATAGAGGCTCACAGAGAGTATTGTTACGAGAGATGATCGGACGGCCAGGATTATCAGGTTTATGAATCTTGGGAAGAAGGTAGAAACGACCAGGGGAACTGAATTTAGGAAGGCGGAAGTTGCGGATTTTATTATCGATTTGGGTAGATGATTTAAGCTGAGAGAGGATATTATTAAGTTTGGTGTTGAACGTGTGAGTAGGATCTGAGGTTTATTTCTTATAGGACGTGATATCATAGAGTTGTCAATTAGCTTCGTTTATGTAGTCAGACGTGTTCATGAAAACAATAGCGCCCCCTATATCTGCGGGCTTAATTGTTATGTCAGGGTTATTGCTAAGGAGTTTAATACAAAGAAATTCTCTGTATTTGATCTCTTCTTGTATTTCAACCAATAGTGTCTTATTATTCCCTATGCTAACTATATATAAAGTCGTCCTTAAGTACTCCTTTCAGAACTTCAGGATAACTTTCTAATATTCTATTTGCTTTTAGAGAATTATCCTTTTTGCTTTGATAAAGGATATTCTCTATCCGAAACGTCAGCTTTTTATTTTGATTTTATTAGAGCGAAGCTCTGTTATCAGGCGAAAATCAAAATTCTTTGTGCGCATAAAACTTTTGAACCAGAGAACATAGACAAATGAAATTTTGCACACAGCTGGACATGACCATCCTGATGGTCACTAAATAAAAATTTTAAAAATCGGTTCAGCCATCGAGGAATAATCACCATTTAGCTGTTCCCATTGAAATGCATTGAAAAAAATGTAAACAAACAATTGTACGCGCTAATAGATTTTTCAACACAGAAAATATGGCGAAGCCCTTCGCAAATTTTTTTCTGCACCATCGATTTTTGAGGCCATTTTATCGAGTTCTTAGAACTTTTATCACCTGTTTTTTTAGAGCGAAGCGTAAGCGAAGCTCTGTTAACAGTCGACAAGTGTAATTCGATAAAACTTTTGACACGTAATAGTCACAACAATGAAAATTTGCACGTGCATGCGCATGATCATGGTGGTGGTCAAGAAAAAAAAATTTTTCAAATCCGACCTACCATCGAGGAATAATCACCCTTCAATTGTTCCCATAGGAATGCATTGAGAAAAACGTAAACAAACATTGCGCGTGCAAATAGAATTTTTGACATACAAAATACGGCGAAGCCCTTCGCAAATTTTGCTCTGCACATTCGATTTTTAAGGCCAAATTTCGAAGTTCACAGCGTAATCACAATATCTTTTTGGTGTGGTTGTCGACATTGTCTACTCGCCAACTGAAACTCGCAACCACTTGAATGAACTGCCGATGTGCATTCTCGTCAAATTCGCAACCTATACTGGACCAACATTAACCAATGAAGCAGTTCCCATTTTACCGATCGCCGTTGGCTTCAAAAAAGGAGGAGTATCTTGTACGCGTAAGCAATTTCCGCTTAAGTTAGCCTATGCAATCACCAGACACAAAGCACAAGGAATCACTGTTGATAAAGCAGTCATAGACATTGGTGATTCAGAATTTGGACTTGGCTTGTCGTACGTGGCATTTTCACGAGTGAAGACCATCAACGGTTTATTGATCGAACCGGCATTTGCAAAGCCGCGGTTGATTAATATCAACAACCATGCATCGTGGAAGGTTAGGCGTGAAGAACTTGCCAAATTACGCAGTTTAAATTGAAATTGTTTCAACATTAAAAATTAATATCAATTTAAAGAATTTAGTTAGTCATTTTCTTAACAATCAATAACGGTTCGCTCTAAATTATTGGTCAAGAAAGCGATTCGCGAGTCGCAGTCCGCCCTAGTTTATTATTTATTAATTATTTTGTTAAATATTATTTATTCTTTTTTATTGTTAATTAATAACTATTTATATTGTATTCCAGGGTTTTTTTAGTCTCGTCCTTCTCTCATATACAGGGTGTAAATGGACGACGTTTCACAAATTTAAGGATATGTAGAGGATAAAACTCTGAGCAAAAAAAGTCTACTCGCCTTTTTCGTTCTGTGGCTCCGTTAAAAAGTTATAGTGCTTTAAAGTTTCATGACGTCATTTCCGGAAATCTATCTTGGTACAGACGCTGGGCAATTCTTGACTTAGCGCTATAACTTTTTAACGGACCCTCAGGTCAAAAAACGCGAGTAGACTTTTTTGCTGAGAATGTCACCCTCTACCTGCCTTTTCATATTGGCACGACCTTTTAGAATCACCCTGGCCGATACCGATACCAATATTCCTTACCGATACCGACTTCAAAGCGCTATAACTTTTTAACAGAGCCACAGATCGAAAAACGCGACTAGACTTTTTTGCTCAGAGTTTCATCCTCTACATATCCTGAAATTTGTGAAACGTCGTCCATTTACACCCAGTATATCCGTCCATATACGATTAGGTAATATAAATGATTGACATCGGATTTGGCTTTACAATAGGGATGGGCAATTATGTCAGCATAGTCGAATAATCGTAATCGCGATTTATGAGGATACCCGATTAAGTAATCGATTAATAGTACTATTCTAAATGATTAAAGGCTGGTATATATGTGCCACAATTTATTGCGACTATGCGACAATGTGACTATGCGGCTAGTCGATTGTGCATCGATGCGTTTACAAACTGCGACTATGCGATTATGCGTCTTGGTGGCTTCGGTTTCCATGCTCCTGAAGTGTTCCTGCTCTTTCCCAGTTTGCATTGCGGGTTGGCTCGAAAAAGCATGGCGTCTTGGTTAGCGAAGCATCGACGACGATGCGTTTTCGTGCCATTTTAATTTTTTTTCAGACATCTATAAAAAATATGCTATGAGACTTACCATGTGCGTTGTTTTTAAGTCTCTCGAGCTAATTGAAGCGAGCATTTCTAAGGAAATTCTTAGGTACAACACTATTTGGTATCGCGCTAACGGAACAGGGGTGGGGGGTGCAGAGGCGTAGGCCAGGGTGGATGATTCTCATCTGTTTCCTTTTGAAGAAAAGGATTCATGAGGCAGCATATAGAACCCCGAGATTTGTTTTTATGGCTATATAAACTCCTTCTAAAAATCAAGATTGTAAATCTATTTCCTCAAATATATAAAATTAAAATGTGTTCCTCAATAACAAAAACATAAAAAAGATCGTTAAATTTTCCAAATAAAATTTGTAATACGAAAACAAGTAATCGATAACTTACAATAGCGAAAGAAATATACCGTAATTGAAAAAAAAGTATTTTATAAATTTAGCAGAATTAAGATTACCCCAAGAGTAATTTCTTTCTCAAAATCAGTAATGAAAAACAAATAGAAAAAAAAATGACAAAAATGCAAATAAAGGTAAATAATACATTAAAAAAAGAAAATATTTTTAAAGAAGTATTAAGAAACAAAAAGAAAGAAAGAAAGAAAATGAAATGTAAAAGGAATTGTACATAGAATACTCAGTAAAAAAAATTGTAAACTTAGGTATAAAAGCAAAAGAACCAATAAGAGAACTGGAAAGAAAAAAAAATAAATGAAAATCCTTAAAAGATGAATTTTGACTAAAGCAACCAGTTCTGAAACAGATATTAATTTGAATTTTATTACATTTAAAAATGAGATTTTAAAAAATATATTAAGATAAAAAAAAATAACATAATTCTTGTTGAAAGGTTTGAAAATAGCAGAATAAACAAATTATCTGACGATGGCTGCATATGAGATCCCGAAAAAAGTTTCAATATGAAAACAAGAAAAAGAAAAAACAGAAACAAAACTTCACGAAAAGTGTAGCAGAAATAAACATAAAGAGTATTTTGATAGTAAAAATACTATTCATTTAATCGAGAGAATTCAATTTATTTTTTTCATTTAAGTTTGAGAAAAAAAAATTTCATTAGTAATATATTAATACAAGATTATAGATCAACGGGTTGAAAGGCAACTGATCACGGACCTGACCCACGAAAAAATTTCATCGATTTAAACTGATTTGACTCATTAAAATAATAATTAAAATATTTAGAAACTACTCTTGTCATTTTCCGGCGAGATCAACACGAAAAAAGAAAGCAAGATCAAGTGTGGGCAACCCTGGTATCGACTCTTGATAACTGAAAGCACATGTTAGAAAAAAGATGAAAACACGTGTGAGATGAAAACACTGTCTTTACAGGTGATCACATGATCAATCGACGCCTAATCGCATAGATGCAAGACGCAAAAGTTTGATCGATTCTTGCGTCTTCCGACTAGATGCAAAAACGCACCAAATCGGTGCATGAAAACAGACGAATCAGATGACGCATAATCGGTTTGACGGTTAAACGCATAATCGCATCAAATTTTAGGCACAAGGAAACCAGCCTTAAGCGATTAATTGCGATTATTTTGAACTTTTCAGCTTAAGCATCCGACACTCTGTAAAACGCATAATCTGCACCCGGCGAGTAAATTTCAAAACTAAACTTTAAACAGAAACATAAAAACAATATCTGCAGCCTTTTGCCTGTTAATTTAGATCTTATTCCCGTTGCAATTCTTCCAGCTTTGGAAAATAAACTCTCACATGCCACTGCAGTTATTGAGAGTGATAAATATTTTAGTGCTATCTTATAAATATTCAAGAATGCACAGGGCCGCCGCCAGGGGGGGACAAACGGGACTCTAGTCCGGGGCCCCAACGGAAGGGGGGCCTCGTCAGCCATGCTTGATTTTTTTTATGCTGATGCTGTGCGCGTAGATATATATTCGGACAATTATTCAAGTTACATGTTACAAAAAAGTTAAAACATTTAGCTTACAACAAAGAACAATACAAGTGGATGTTTAAATGCCCGCATACTCCAAGCAAGTAGACGTTGTCAACGTGCTCGTATCGTGGGAAGGACGCTTGTCAAAGGGGCCCGCCACCGCCGGACGACAGCGGCACGCTTCTCAAAGAAAGAGAGCCAGCCGACGCCGTCGCCGCTGTAAAATGAATATTTCCGTTTCACACAATCAGACGTCGTTCTGTTTCAGGCAACAGCGATATTCTTGTACACTTTCGTGTGTATGTTGACGTGTACGGTGTAGAAAAAGTCCGTCTCCGTAGTTTGATAATTCATTCGCTTGGGCCTTCATTATTGTTTTTAAAGCAGTGATGAGTGAGCACTGGTTTTGTGTGTTCAAGTATAACTAGAGATTCTGGATCACCAGATTTTTTTTTAAACTGAAGTTTCAGCTTGATACAGAACTAGCAAGGTTAGTTGAGATAACATCTTTCTAAGTAAGTTGTTACTTATCCCCACGTTTGAATAACAAACTATAAAGTTATCATTATTTGCCAAACAGATCAAAGTAGAACATACAATGAATCGACACAAGTCTGGTGCTCAAAAGCGACGGGAAAAGAAACAGAGGGAGAAACGGGAAAAAAAATTATAAACCAAAAATGTAATTGTCCAATTTTTTAAACACAGCGATGCTCCTAAACCTAATATCTCTGCTGAATCTGAAGATGTTTCCTTTCCATCAACATCCCGCCAGGAATTGCCACGTGAAGATTTCCGGCCCGCAGACAAAGAACGCGGTTGGAGGTCTGAGGTCGAGACAGTAGGACTATCAGCGAAGTTAGGACTAGGAGAGGCAAATGATAATGTTGATGATTTTGTCGAACATAAAAACGAATTTCGCAACTACAGCGATCCTGGGCGATGGCCTGATCACTTGCAAGACCGGGACAGACAGTGCATCGTTTTATGCAAGTTAAAAACTGATAGTCAGTTAATAGACATGATCTAAAACATGCCTTCAGATTACACTGGAAAAATGTTTTCCAAAAGTCTGTTACACTGCCAGTTGTCCAATAGTCGAGAAGAGTTACTTAGAGATTGGATTGTCTGGAGCAGCTCAAAAAATGTTCTATACTGCATCACGTGCCTTCTCTTTTCTTCTGGTAAAAGTCTGGAACAGCATGTCAGTACTAGCCTTTTGACAAGACGAGAAGGTTTTGATCCAAAAAAACAACAGTGGAGGTTTCTTTACGAAAGGTTACGGACTCACGAAAAAAGTTCCCAGTATAGGGATTCTTACGTGGCTTGGAAGCTTTTGGAAAAATCAGTTATTGGTTCTTGTGGTATTGATAGCAGCTTTCAACAGCGAATCTAAACTGAAAGTGACAAGTTCAATGCCCTATTGCGTAGACTCTTGGATGTTACATTGTTTCTGGCTTCCAGAGGACTCGCATTTCGCGGACAATCTCAAGACATAGGAAACCCTCACAATGGCAACTTTTTGGGGTTACTACAACTCGTATCTCACTATGATCCTTTGCTGAAACATCACTTGGAGTGCATCAAAAACAAGAAAGAGCATGGTGAAAGAATGCGAACTCATTATTTGTCATGGCAGACACAAAATAAATTCATTTCTTTATGTGCAAAACATGTTCTAGACAAGATTTTGCTTGAAAGAAGGGAAGCTATTTATTTTTCCATTTTATGTGATGCTACACCTGACGTAACCCATACAGAACAAAATGTTCTCATATTACGATACGTCCACAAAAATGATGAGAACAAATGGTCAATAGAAGAGAGATTTGCAGAGTTCTTCCCGTGCAATCAGAAGACAGGAGAAGAAATTGCAGAAACACTCATTTCACGCTTAGACGAACATGGAATTGATCTTGAAGATTGTCGTGGACAGGGTTTTGACAACGGCGCAACCATGTCGGGAAAAGTGAAAGGTGTTCAAGCGCGGATTCTACAAAAGAATGATGCTGCTCATGCTGCTCTATTCTCTCCATGTGCAGCTCACACATTGAATCTGGTCGGGGTAAATGCTGCGTCGTGTTGCAGAGATACCGTAACATTCTTTGGAAACGTAAATCGCCTCTACAAATTATTCAGCTCTTGTCCATAAAGATGGAATCTCTTGCTGGAATCAACAAGATGCTCGCTGCATTATCTGAGTGACACGCGCTGGTGTTCAAGAGTTGATGCCGTGCGTCCAATTGCTCAGAGGTTGCCTAGCATTCTTCCTGTTCTAGAGAAAGTGATGTTCACGACAAAGCACACAAATGAAATTAGAAGCGAAGCACGTAGACTGAAAACATATTTCTCTTCCTTCACTGCAGTGTTGATGGCAGCTTTCTGGCTAAAAGTTTTGACTTGCATCAATGAAAGAAATCTAATACTCCAATCAAAGGCAATCTCACTTGAAATCGCGTCACGTAACATCAAGGATCTCTCAAATGAATTGCAGCAGTTGAGAGATAATTGCTACACGATTTTCACTGAAGCACAGCATGTATCCAAAGAATTAGGAATTCCTACAAAATTGAAGACGGCGCGGCGTTGAGGCAAAAGGCCAAGACGTTTCCGTTCAGATTCCGAAACGTCCCATGATTCCCAAGGCGTCGCGGGTGTCGAGGAATCAGCAGAAGCTAAGTTTACTAGAGAAGTGTTGTATTTGATTTTGGATTCTGTGATTGCGCAGATGAACCATCGGTTCGAAGTTTTGGACAAGATCTGGAAACTATTCAATACAGTTCTAAATTTTAGAAGTCTGACTTCTGAAGAAATCTCATCCTCTTGTGCTGATTTATTGGTTAAATATCCACGTGATTTTACCAGCCTTTTGAAAGACGAGTTGCTTCACTTGAAGCATGTATACAGTGTGACATTCAACATCAAGGAAGCGTCTGCTTCTGCGTTGTCTGATCCACTTGATCTTTTGAACTCAATTTATTCACTCGGGTTAGAAGGAATATTTAGTGAAGTCTGTATTGCTCTGAGGATTTTTTGTTGTCTTCCTGTGTCGGTGGCTCAAGGAGAACGATCGTTCAGCAAATTGGCTATTATAAAAAACTATTTGCGTTCTACCATGAGCCAAGAAAGATTAAATGGACTGTCAATTATTTCAATTGAACACGAACTTACCAGGCAGATAAACTTCAATGAAGTCATACGTGCTTTTGCTAATATGAAAATAAGAAGGTCCGCCGTAACTTAGTTACTCCTCATCGCAGTAACTTCTTGTCACCAAAGTCAGATTAATGCTGTTCAACTTCAAGAAAAACTATTTAGATCTTACTCTAGACATACTGATATAGTACGTATGTTAATGTATAAATACAGAATCTTACCATACCATACTGATTGTACACCATGTAGATAACCCTAATCGTTAGGCTAGTACGTATTAAAAAATATACCCAGATGTTACTCCTAATCATTGCATTGATATAATTGTACCATTACAAGTAACCCGTTGCATAGGCCTATCTCATTAATGTATTATTTCAATTCCGCCATCTGCTTTCATTGGCTTTCCTACTTGCAGTCAAACGTTTATTTGCGAGAAGGTTCAACTCACCAAGTATGGTATTAGTATTCATAAATGAAGCCAGCATTGTCGCTGTCGGATAAACTACATTTCGGTCATTTTGTATACATATTTCAAGGTTTTTGGCATGTGGGGACCTGGGAAAAGGCATCAGGCACGAGGCAGAGCCCAGAGGGGCCCACACCTACCCAGTTGTCAGGGGCCCAAACATTTCTGGCGGCGGGCCTGGAATGCACTTCCGTTTTTTTGCCAGTTTTTCAGTGGACATAGCTTCCAAGAACAGACATCTAATTTTTAGATGCTCCATCAAATTTGTTGTTTCCTTTATGTTTTACTGTTTTTCGGAATCTCGTCTTTCCAAGTGTTGCCAAATTTTACTTCTAAATGAAGAGCTTGACATTCTGTTCCTTATGTTAACACGAAAGCTCAGTCACTAAAACAGAATGATCTCGTCATGAAAAAATTATCAAAACTTTTATATATACTATATTAGTGTACCCTACATTCAATAGCAGTGCTAAATATACTTAAAAGAAAATATATAGTCGCCCGTCGCTACTTAAATCTATTTCATTTTAGACCAAAAAATGGATCTGAGAAATAGAAAATGGTAAAAGTATTTAATAAAAACCTACGCGTTTCGAATACACTTCATCATCAGGGTAGGTCAACTACAGTCTAGATGACAATCAATCGACAGTCGAACAGCGCAGGGAAAACGAAACGAGCGGTCCAAAAGCAACACTTTCACTGCCATACTCATCCAGGAAGTCACCAGGGGAAGTACACTGAACTAGGCAAGAAGCCAGATTAAACCTAGTTAAGTCATCCAGAGGATAAGATGGAGTCCTTTCCTATAAGGACAATAAAGTTGATTGTTGATTGACGAGGGACACGGAGCTACGAGATCCAGTATTTGGGAAATATGGCCTTTTGGAGTGTCGAAATCGATCTCCAGGACGTGACGATGCCTGCGATGCCTGAGGAAACTTCTAAACTTCTCCAGACTATCTGCAACCACAGAATTGGGATGGTCCTTAATCTTCGGAAGCAACTTCTTCAATTACTCCTGGACATAGTTACCAATTAGAGGTATATGGAAATCTTCAGCAATGGAAATATTTGTTGCGATTCTCCTGTCAAGTTGGGCGATTGTCCTCAGGGTAAAGTTTTTGAAGGTTTGGAGATCCTTCCATCTGGATTTGCATATTGTAGCCCATGCAGGCATATCATAAAGAAGAATGATTCGTATAACCAAGTTATAAAGCAAGAGTTTGCTATCCATTCCAAGGGCGCTGTTTCGACCCAGAAGAGCAGCTAGACTAAAGTTAGGCTTCTTTACTTTATTTATCGCATAGGAGACGTGGTCACTCCAATTTAGCCAGGCAGCTACCATCACTCCGAGGTATTTGTAATTTTAACCCATTCGAGCTCTTTACCAGAAAGGAAGAAAGCACACGGTGGTTTCCGAAATTTCTTCGTAATGAATATTGCCTTGCATTTGTCAACGTTTAGGTCAAGTCTCTACTTAGCAAACCACTTTTCGCACAATTGTAAGGCCTTTTGTAAGCGTGATATGACGTGAGCGGGATTGCGGTCAGTAGTCATGATGGCCACGTTGTCAGCAAACAGATATAGCTTCCACTTAGTAAAACTTGGGAAGTCATGGTTGAAAAAGTTGCACAGTGCCCAGGACAGATCCCTTGGGAACACCAGCATTGAGATCACAAGGGTTAGACATGGAGCAGCCAACCTTGACAAGAAATTTCAAGCTAATGAGTTTGTCTGAAAAACTACAAGTAACCATCTTGTATATGAGGCCGTTGTGCCAAACGTGATCAATAGCTTTACGAACATCCAAGAAGACGAAGACCACCATATTTAGCACAGTTAAGAGGAGTGTTTAGATCTGCAACAAGCCTCCAGATCTGAAGTTGGCAGAAGTGACCTGCGCGAAAGCCAAATTGCTCAGCACGAACGAGATTGTTTGCTACACAGAATTCTTTAAATCCCCTCAGAATGATGCGTTCAAAGACTTTTGAGAACATCGGTAGTAAGCTATGGGCCTGTAGTTGACAGCGGGAGCAGGGTTTAGACCAGGCTTTGGTATAGTAACTATGACGGACTCTTTCCTCTGGTCGGGGAAGTTACCAAGTTTCCAGCAGTTATTCATGGCTTTGGTAATGATCGAGATAATATTAGAAGGCAAGTTCTTGAGAGCACTGTTGATGATGCAATCAATAGCCACTGCTTTCTTTGTTTTAAGTCGCTTGATGACGTCGGAGATTTCTTGGGTACTAATGACTTCCTCAGGGGTAGGGACACGATGAATGCACCGATAAGCGATAGTGTTTTTGGAGGCTGTCCAGGTTTGTCTCACTAAGGGTGGTAAATTGACTTTTTAAGGAATTGGCGGTCAGTTGAGCGTTTTCCTCGTCACTGGTGACAACACTGCCATTGCCTGCAAGCAGTGGCGGCAATTGGATGGGTCTGTTTCCCTTTAAGGCCCTCACAGTACCCCAGAGCGAGTTGTGCTAGACAGATAAAGACTTCAGTTTTTCGCTCCACCTTTATGTTCGTAGAACTTTAACCTCTTCCTAGACCTTGTGAGAAAGCCTGTTGTACTTAGTCTTGAAATAGGGTAGTTGCTTGCGTTGCCATAATCTCCTATATAAATTCCTTTCAAGAATGAGACGCCTAATGTAAGGAGGTCGAGGTGTTCGGGATGCTTTCGGTCAGCAGTGGAGGTACTAGAAGTAGTAGCATCTTTGATAACACGAGTGATTGCACTGAAATTTGTGTTGATGTCTTTGTTGTCGATAACTTCCTTGTATGGAATGCTATTTTCTCGAAGAATACCCTTAAAGAGCTTCCAGTTCTATTTGGTGTGAAGCCCTATCTTCACATCAATGTTTAAGTCGTCGAAGATAAGCATGACTGGTCGGTGATCAGAAGTTAAGTCGTCTACTGTAAATATATTTTAGGGCTTGAAGAAACCTTTAACATCTGCTATGTCCTGCACGTCGCTAACAGGAGAGTGGTCACAGTGGTAGGTGTCATCAAAGAGGCCAGCAACAAAGGTGTCAATCTCGTTTAGGGTGTATCCATATAAGATATTTCCATTTTGATTTGAGCATTTTGAATTCCATGCGTGGTGCTTGGCATTTAAGTCCCCCGCCATTATTACTGGAATGTGCCCGGAAAGCAGCTCATCAAGCTCGCACAGACCAAACTTATGTTTATGCGAGTTATATAATGAGCTGAGCTTGATTTCGCCGGCATCAGTGTCATTAATAATCACGGAAACGGCTTCCATTCCTTCATAGTTGGGAGTGACCGTCTCACGATGATTAATGCTATCCTTGATAATGATCGCTGCTCCAGCAAACGCGCGGCAGAGGCCGGTCCCTGCGATAGAAATAATAGACAGGCAATTTGAAAACATGAGTTGATATCAGGTGCGTCTCGCACACGAAGGCGATGTCGACATTCCTGTTTAAAAGGAAATTTTAAACTTCGATGCGCTTGCGAGCAATTTCCCTTGCATTCCATATATTGCAATGAAGTTTTCCTTGATTAATGGTCCTGTGTGGGTCTCTATCCATGATCATTTGCTAGATTTATGAGATGCGACCTGTGGTATTACTTTACCACTTTCCTTGTTGAGGTTTAACAAATTCCCCAAATATCTATAAATACTGCGTTGCTAGTTTGGATTAACCATATCTGACTCATTAGCTCTGAATGCGACCGAAGCATAGGTTTTCCCTTCTAGTACTTTGCTGCTTTTGAGCCTTTTTGACATGGGGATACTTAGGACACTTAGTGTAACTAGAAGTGTGCTGACCGTCACATCGAATACATTTCGGGGGGTCTTTGCCCTTAACATTGCTACATTCCCTCGACTCATGTTTGCCAGCGCACTTGTAACATCAAGGCGACTCGGTACAACCTTGGGAGACGTGACCAAATCGTAAATAGTTGTAACAATGCAAGGATCTTTTGTTACCTCTAAACATTTCAACATTAACAGCTAGAGGACCGACATGTTTCAAGCTTAAAAAGGACTTGTTGTGTTCCGTATTTTGTAGTAGAACCAAAAACAAAAGGCATATCAACAGCAACATTTGGTTTTTGCAGAAGTCTTCAATGTCATAAGTCGTATCAGTATTTCGAACAACGTATTTAAGCGGTTTTTTGGACTTGAGCTGATGATGCTGTATCTTTAGCACATCGTTACTCTTAACTCCAGACACTAGAATTTTGTGAGTTTCCTCATCATGACATTTGATTTTAATGGTGTCCTTCTGAACTGTGTGAGCATTAATTTTGTCTAGAGACACGTGGTTCTTGATCTCGTCCAAAATTTCTTTGATTGATTAATCATGGTGTCAAATGATTGGAGGAATGTAAATTGCTCCCTTTTCGCGGCTGTCATTAATTTGGGAACTAATGTGCTTGATTTTGTTAACACGAAATGCTACAGACGTAGTGATATTATCTATCCTTACACCATTTTTGTTCTTTCTGCTCTGCACAACATGCCAATAACGTCCATCTGCATCGGTAGATTCGTCTTCGTGCCTCCTCTTTACACCAGTTTTCAGTGAGGAACTTCCGCTGTTGACAGCTTTCAGTCCGTCACCAATGTTTTCGGACACATCCTCAAAATATTCCTAACGGTATTGGGTTAGCTGCAGCTGCCTGCATTCTTATTTCTGACCCTTGATTTAGGAAGACCTATGATAGACTTAAGGTATTCTTGATGTTATCAAACTTGTTTTCAATATTGGTTCATTACAAAAAGCAAGAGACATATAAAAGCCATTGATGAATCCCTTGATACGATTGACATTCGACGTGGCAAGGAGAAATTCTTTTCTTGATGCTGTCACCACCTCTTTACTCAAACGGACCAGGCAACAACGGCATACCCAGCCAGAGCCCTCCCAGAACCAACGGTTCGACAGGATGGGGTCAATGAAGTCATCAACACTGTACGTCCCCAACCAAGACATTTACTTGAACACTAGCTCCTGCAAGTGGTCCGGTTATAGGATTTTGCACTTATAAGAGTTTCCGTTTATAAGAGTCCTACTTATATGACATGTTGAAATTGATTATTTGATTATTCGTTTTATTGCCACATTTTTATTCAATTTTTATACTTGTCGATTTTATTATAATTTCTTTACCCTTGTATTTTTTCTAATTGAATTTATGATACTGGATTATTGCTGTAATTATTTATTGGCTACCTGGTCACTGTTTTTGAATTTCTCTTGATCTTTGTAATCCACCAATTAGCAGAATTGTTCTCTAATTGGTGGAATGTTCCCATATATTTCGGATCAGATGCCAACTAGACTATTTAAGGAAAGCCAAAGGATCCATTGATAACTTGTATAATATGGAAGACCACTTGGGTTGGTTAGGCTTCTTGACTACCTCAGTGTATTTCATTTGGAGTTTATTCTGGTTAGATGAGCTTTGTGAAAGCGCTGCTTTCGTCCCATCCTAACAAATGTACACTTCACTGTTCAATTGTCGATTGTCCATTGATAAGTATCACAGTGCCATAGAAGCTAGTAACTATCTATCAGAGAATAAAACTCCTCATCGAATCCAACTCACTCATGGAATCGAGCGCCTAATTGCTGAATGAAACAGGACACGTAGACTAAGGCAACGCTATCGTGAACCTTGGCTCAAAACCAAGTACAACAGGCTAGTGCGAAGAGTTCAAGAGGGGATAAAAGAGCTTTGCGACGCTAGATGGAACGACAAACTCAAAAGCATTTCAGGGCGATATTCACCTTCTGTTACGTCTTATGTGCTAGTCCCTGGCGTTGGAATTAATATTTCCTTAAACCAGTACAGCAAGACGCTCATTATGCTTCTGGGTCCCTGGCATTAGGATTAATTTCCTCGCAAACCTAACAAAGGACATTTTTTTCATATCATCAATTATTATTCTAATCATCCACGAGTGGGTCCCTGGGGTAGAATTAATTTTCTCGCAAACCTGACTTGTTCTTTTTTCTTAAAGCTAGGTGCGTCCTTCTTAGGACGGCTTCTTTAGCACACACCTAGCTGCGAGGCTACTCCCCCGCCCCCGGTTCTATACATTTATATATGATGGCTTCGTCCAAATTAACCATGTTGAAGTCGGCTAAAGAGCCTTTGCTAGTGGCGGATGGTAAAACTGTCCTGCGAAAAGACCTACTGGGATGCCTGCTTGGATGCTAGATTTGCTGCATTTGATTTGGTGTTCAAGGAAATGTTAGAATCCCTCCGGGATGAAATAAACGCTAAGTATAGTGCACTGGAGGAAAAAGTCGGACCCCTACACAAAAAGTTTCAGGAGAAGTTCGAAGGTATCAACAAGGAAATTAAGGACTCTCGTAGAGATGTTATTGACAAGATAAGCGAACTGAAGGAAGCCTTAGGCAAGAAACTCCGCGGAAGATTATCCAGTTGATAACAGCAAGGTAAGTAATGTCATAAAACCATTTCCTCTTATAATACTGTGGAGTCTAAGGATATAATAAAAAATAGTGACTGTTCGACAAACGGTGGCTGTAAGTGAAGTCACTCTGACGGAACCGATGAAGAAGTGGATGACAGTTCCTGGATTGGTGTCACTAATAAAAAATTCAGAAAAGGCACGAGGATCGATAACCTAAAGACCGTCTCCAGAGTAAACGAAGAAGTCGTCAGCGCGTCTAGAATGGGGAATCCGAAGTATGGACAGAATCGCTCGGCTAATGAAGACCATAGGATCACAAAGAGGTATGTCCCGCCGATTATCGTGCGGACTCATGGTGTCCCGTTTAAGATGATTCAATCTGAGCTCGAGAAGCATGTTCCAGTAGAAAAGGTCACTGTTCATACAGGCAGAGCTGAAACCGTCAAAGTTAAATGTGAAGACGAAGAGACTCACAACAGGTTAGTCTCTGGAATTAAGTCTGATAATATTTTAAAAATTCAGCATCATCAACTGAAGTCGGAGAAGGTCTTGAAATACGTGATTCGTTATGTGGATATTACGTTTGACGTCGATGACTTCCAAAAAGACCAAAAAGAGCCAACTACTTCCTGGAAAAGGTAATTCGATTCAGGAAAGCCAAGGATCCATTGATATGCAGATGGTTTTGGTTCTGCTCCCGAACACCGAACACTACCAGTCATTGAAGAACATTACGCGTATTGGGCCGCTGGCAGTGCTAGTGGAGGCCTTTCGAGAGAACAAGAACCCACTACAGTGTTACAACTGCCTGCGTTTTGGTGGGCTGCACGGAAGATCCTCATTGTAACAAGTGTGCAGAGGGGCACCAGTCAAGAGATTGCCCCAAGATTAAAGGAAAAAAAAAACCCAAGGTGTGTCAGATGTGGTGGACAGCAGACTTAAAGTTACACGAAATGTCCAAATTACCCCCAGTTTCAAAGGATGCCTAGTTCCAGAGTGACAGCAGACAAAGCCTTTGCTGCTGCTGTGTCTAAGCTGGAGGTTAAAGGCATCAACATCAACGACCTACCAGGTATGTATAAGCAATTAGGACTATCTTTCATCTGTTTTCTAATCTAGTCAAAACTTACCCACTGTTGAGTGGGCTCCTTACGACCCACTAATTATACTATGGCTGCAAAACGTTATACAGTAATCAACAAAGGTGAACTTCGGTGTGTGATATGGAACGCTAGGGGGATTCCAAGAAAGCGTATCCAGTTTCACAATTTTTCGATAAAGCAAGAAATCGACGTTGCTTTCCTCTGTCAAACGCACCTCAAACCAAGGCAAGACTTCAAGCCACCTGGCTATTGTGTGTACCGTAAGGATCGAATGACTTCAAATGCTGCAAGATGTGCTTCTGGGGGCGCTGCGTTCATCATTAAGAATGAATATGAATTAAAAAATTTACAAGCCAGTTGGTGTTACGGTTTATATCTGAATCTGGCAACACTGAGTTTGACGAGAAAGCGAACTATAAGTCATAAAACCCCCAGTTTTACCCCATAAATATTTTTTTTAAAAAATTCATCCCCCAGAAAACCCCTGAGGACTGAGAAAACCCCAGATCTGGGGGTTTCTCCTCTATCTGGCAACACTAGGTGGCGTTTTTTGTGAAAGAAGCAGAAAAAAAGTTTAAATTTGTGGACTAGTCTTATCAATCATCAATGACCAAACAATGCAATATGATTTGGCCTAAAGAGCCCATTGGATTAAGTTCTTTGTAATATGCAAGTATTGTACTATTGGTGACTCATGATGATGTAACATGTATCTGGAATTTGTCCTACAGTAGTACAAAACCGCTAAAATATGCTTCTTCCCTCTGCCTTGGCAATTTCACAGAAAAATCGATTAATGGATTAATTATCCGTTATAAATTAATCAAACCGCCGATTATTTTAGATAAAAAAAAATCGATTATACGATTAATCACGATTTATCGCCCATCCCTACAACTACGGGCCCATAACATACCAGTGACGGAATGCAACCAGTGGTTGACTTAACAGGGCATTACAGCACCTTTGGTATTTATAAGATTAGAATCAACTAACTTTGAACGATACATGAATCCTGTGATATAGCTGACAAATATTAGTATTAAGCCCTACTATGGCAAAAATCCTGAATTCATTGCAGATTACTGGCATTTGTATAGACCAGAAGGGAGGCCTAGCACGCCTGCCCACCCCTTAGTCACCCAACAGCTATAACCTTCCCATGAGTTATCTTAACACAAGGTCATTAATTCATAAATTTGATGATGTGTGAATATTTGTAGAGACAAGTCAAATAACTATAAGCGGTATTACTGAGACATGGTTGTCTACCAATCATAACAGTAAAATTATTACGATTAAAGGGTGCGCATCTTTATCAAGTAGACCTTACTACCCGAGGTGGAGGGGTCGCGTTTTATGTTCGTGACACCTTACAATCTAAGTTTATAGTTTCAATTAATGACCATGGCTTAAAGGTTCTAACAAAAAAATATGTTGATCATAAAGGGTTGGTATAATTGACCATTGTTTATCGACCGGCTTATGCCTCACCAGGAAATTACGGAATGAAGTATACTCATTGGAGACTTCAATTGTAATTACCTAACGATGACATCAGACATGCGTATTTTGCTATCAGCAACTCAGGCTCTTGGACTGAAACAAATTATAACAGACTTGACATGAATATTAGCAAGATCTTCAACCCTCATTGATCATATTTAAATCTCTCAAACGTTGCCACACATTTGGCCAATTTTTATCACTTTTCCTTGCAGTGATCATCCAGCCATATTGTCAACGCTTCCTAGTAGTCGTCGTCGTCAGGCAAAAACACAAAACAATTACCGAATTGTCAAGAATGACAGATACGTTGATTGAAGCTGGTACCGTTCACTTCAAAACTGGTCACAAGTAGATTATGCTATGAATGTTGATACTCAGCAGTTACAAGATATTTTAATTAAAATAGCCTTAGAATCAGGACTTGCATCCAGATGTAATATGAAGTTCAGTCGGGCGCAAAAAGGTTTTTACCTGCTCCCTAAAAACTGAGCTTATCGGATGTTGATCGATTGTAAAATCAGGTACTTTTACTGAGAGTCAAGGCAGAAAAGACGAGATCTGTCCCTTCTGCATGAAATAGGGTAGCAGGCATTCGCTTTGGATGTGCTATTCACGTGCTCAACCATGACTTAGGTCTAAACTTTTTTTGCACCCGACTGTCCATACTGGAAACTGAAAACGGAAAAATACAGGATCTACCAAAACAATATAATGATCTTCTCTAGGAAATAAAGGCGGCAAAAGAAATTTAAAAAAATTGACGGACAATCTACAATCGACCGTCGAACAGTGTAGTGAAAAGAAAGACGCGAGTGGTCCAGGAGCCAAGCTCACTTTGCACGATCGCCCAAAGAGTAAACCAGAGGAGGTACACTGAACTGGGAGAGAAGCCTGATGAACCTATTTAGTCCTCCAGAGAATAAGTCCCAAGAAGGGACAAGAGTCAGATTGTAGATTGACGAATAGAGTCCCCAAAAATCAGCAGGATCTAAAAGATCCAGTAGTTGGGGAAGACGGCCTTGTTAACGTCATCAAAGCAGACATCCAGGATATGGCGGGGTCTTCGAAACCTGAGGGGATGGTCCAGAATACCAGAAACCAGAATATTTTCGTGATTCTCCATCTTGGGTAGCATGTTCTTCATAAGTGTCTGGACAAAGGTGCCTATGTGGGTCATCACCAAATCGTCATAGATAGAGTGGTTGTTGGCAACTCTTCTGTCAAGTTGGGGCAATGGATCGGAGAGCAACATTTTGGAAGGTCTGGAGTTCCTTTCACCTAGATTTGCAAATAGAAGCCCAAGCAGGCATTCCATGGAGTAAAATTGTACGAATCACAACCTTGTATATCAAGAGTTTGTTATCCACACCAAGAGCCCTGTTTCGCCCCAGAAGTGCAATCAGACTGTACCTCGCTTTCTTTGCTTTGTTGAGCGCGTATTGGACTTGGTCGTTCCAGTTTAGTTTGGAGTCGATCATGACACCAAGATATTTATAGCTTTTTACCCACTCAAATTCTTGCCAAATGAGAAGAGGGGCTTTGGAGGGTTTTTGCATTTGCGAGTGATAAACATGACCTTGCACTTTTTGACATTCAGCTTTAATCGCCACTTAGTGAACCAGCTCTCGAACTGATGTAAAGCTTTTTGGAGTCGGGTGATGACATGTGCTGGGATTCGTGCCCAGGTCATGATGGACCCGTCGTCAGCAAACATGTAAAGATTACACTTTGCAAACTTGGGGAGACAGGCGGACAGGCCAGACAATCTTTTATTAAAGACAATGCTGGTTCTCTGCTTATATGACCAATGTTATGTTACTAATAAACTGAAACCAAGCTATACCTTTCCAATGCACAAGCCTGATCATTACCTCAATTGGATAAATAATCCAACAGGAGTTCGTATTACCCAAAACTCTGATCATACTCTTCATCACAACCACTGAGATTTCTCTATACCCAATAATACCTAATGGATACTTTTTAAAACAATTACTCCAATTGGTCGAACTCAAAAATTCTGTAAGGCTCAACGATATTCCATCCAGTCTGCACAAACAATTAGACCTGTTTGGATTAGACAAAATACGGCAATTATGCCTGAATATTATTACCCTACAAAAATTCCCTCAAGAACTCAAAAAGTCACGTAATGTACCCACATATAAGTCCGAAAGTTATGATGAACTAACCGTACAATATCTTCACGATTGATGATCTTTCTTCTGACCACAAGCCTGTGGCGTTGAACTTTGACAATGTCGACATAAATTTCCGAGAGGAACTGATACATCATCAAGACTGGAAGCTCTACAAAGATATTCTTAACGAATATGGCTGCCATCCCGACGTTGCTTACAGTACAGAGGACATCAATCAACGTGTTGAAGACATCACCAGATGTATTAACAGTGCCATAGAAGCTAGTAAGTATCCATCAGAGAATAAACCCCCTCATCGAATCCAACTCACTCCTGGAATCCAACGCCTAAATTCTGAAAGAAACAGGACCCGTAGACTATGGCAACGCTATCGTGAACCTCGGCTCAAAACCAAGTATAACAGGCTAGTGCGAAGAGTCCAAGAGTATATAAAAGAGCTTCGCGACGCTAGATTGAATGAAAAACTCAAAAGCTTGTCGGCTCGCGACAATTCCATTTGGAGTATGGTCAGAGCTTTACAGAAGAGGAAGAATGATACGCTTCCTCCACTACGTACTCCACAAGGTGACTATGTGCAAACTGATCAGGACAAGTCCCAAGTCATTGCAGATTCACTGGAAATGCAGTATGTAACTCCTACCAACGATAAGCCCCAGAGCCAAATCATGTCTCAGCGTGTGGAAGAAGGTATTGTCAAGTTTGATGAAGTCCCGCAGCATTTAACGAAGTACAACATCGAGGCTGGAGAGATCGCCAACATCATAAGTAAACTGAAAAAGAAGAAGGCTCCAGGAAAAGACAAGGTGAGTAATAACGCCCTTATGAATCTCCCAAAGAACTTTATTGACTTTCTCACCAATATCATTAGCGACTGCTGGAAATTTGTTTACTTCCCTGTGGCTTGGAAGAAATCTATTGTGTTGAGTATCCCAAAACAGGGACAAAATCCTGCAATTCCCGCGAGCTACCGACCTATTAGCTTAGTACCCTTGTCCAAGGTGTTGGAGAGAACGATCCTCGTCAGATTCCATGATCACTGTCTAGCAAATGACCTTTTTCGGGAAGAGCAGTTTGGCTTTCCTGCTGCCCACTCTTGTCTGATGCAGATATGGAGGCTCGATGAAGACCTGAGCACCCTCCTGAACCTATCCAGGTACTGTCGGATGGCATTTCTCGATGTCAGTAAAGCTTTTGATCAAGTGTGGTATGAGGGCCTTGTCTACAAAATGATCAGAGACGGGTTCCCTGCCGATTTGATTTTGATGGTGAAATCCTTTCTTGACGGCAGATCCTATCAAGCCAAAGTTGGAGAAAATCTTTCCACATACCGTGTTGTAGAGGCCGGTGTACCTCAGGGTTCTGTCCTCGGGCCTGTGCTATTTAATTACTTTGTACATGATTTCCCGAAACCCGATAATTGTAATCTGTATTTTTATGCGGATGACACTGCCATTATGACATGGGCACACTAGCCGGCTCACGATATCTCTCGGCTGCAGTGCGTCTTGAAGCAGTTTGAAAACTGTTTAACTGCTGAAGTTGAACCTTAACGTCGGAAAATGCGAGGCTTTGTACCTCAATAAGAAGCTCAAGCATCCCCCAGATTCTCTTGTTCTGTTCAATAAGAAACTGGACTGGGTGGACAACTACAAGTATCTGGGAGTTATCATTGACTCAAGACTTTCATGGAACCAGCATATGTCCTATGCTCTGAACAGAGCGAAGAGGGCTAAGTACAGTATCATAGCTCTCATGGGTCGCAACAGCGCCCTCAGCATTGACAACAAGCTTTTTCTGTACAAATCGATTATCCGGACCATACTCCTTTATGGCAGGCATGCGTGGGCGACTATCTGTAAAACCAGATGGAGTGAACTACAGTTATTCCAGAATGATACCCTGAGGACCATTGCCCAGCTGGACAGAAGGACGGTGAAAAACCAATCCATCCACATGGATTTAAACATGGCCCATATCGGAAAGTTTATACACGATCTCCTTTTGATTATGATACAGAAGATGAAGACTCACGACAATAAGCTTGTGAAAGGGATTCTGAAGAACTCAATGAATATGAACTGGAATACGAAGTATCGTAAACCGAGGCACGTTCTTGACATCAATTTTGAAGATATTAGCAACGTCTCTTTCCCAGACTACTGGAAGATGTGATAATCTTCTTTCTCCTTGTATTTTTTATATCGTTTGTTTTTTTGTTTCTGACAATAGTCAATCTTATTTTCTTTTTTGAATAATATGGAAGACCGCTTGGGTT
>JAHWFO010066807.1:332244-344411 GCA_023313115.1 Rhysida immarginata | reverse complement strand
TTTTGTTTCTGACAATTGTCAATCTTATTTTCTTTTTTGTATAATATGGAAGACCGCTTGGGTTGGTTAGGCTTCTTGACTACCTCAGTGTATTTCATTTGGAGTTTATTCTGGTTAGATGAGCTTTGTGAAAGCGCTGCTTTCGTCCCATCCTAATTAATGTACACTTCACTGTTCGATTGTCGATTGTCGATGAACTAACCAACTACATTCCAATAGCATTGTTACCTCCTCTAATCGTTAAAAAACTGAATAAAAAAACAGACTCTAGAGTATAATTCTATCCAAAAATATATAAATTACAAAAAATCAAGAATATTTTAATATCAAAATTACGCTTTAAAGATTTTTGATATATTATAATTTAGTTATTTTTGGATAGAATTATAAATTATAAAAATCTTAATTAGTTTCATAGTTTATAGTGCACTTTTTGAATCCAAATTAAGATATGCAATTACCATGTATAGATAGATATTCTGCTGTATTTAAAAAAAATTCGGTCATTTCAATTTATTTAATTGTTTATTTATTTATTTGTTTCGATTTAGAAACAAATAAATTAAAATTCAATCAACAGCTTAAAAAATTATAGAATTTAAATAGATGATTTATTGGAAATAGTTTTAATACAATTTTTTTTTTCTAAAATATATTTAATATTAACCCCTGAGTGGATGCCCCCTTACCGCGGGTCAGGGGTTTGGTGCTTCAGGGATTCTGTGAGCTATGCTGGTTGTAGCACGGCTACTTAAGGGTCACCCTTACCAGAATGGTCATGGTTGAGAAGTGAGACGAAGAGTATCCAAACAAACATATATCTCATGATGTCGACGAATGAGAGAATTCATACTGCATCGGGTGTGGCGCAGGTTAAAGTCACCCGCGTTCCGGAGTTAGGCGGAGGCTCTCGTTCGAAAAATAGTCGACAGTCTCGCGGCCGTTAACTCAGAGCAATGCCTCCAAGAAGCCCCACCAGTGCACTCGCTATGCGCTTGGGGAAACGGTCGGGGGCAGCGCATGCGTTGACCCAGGAGGAGAAACAGGTAAAGCGACAATGGGATCGGGTGCTGTCAATTGGCACTTGGAACATATTCTCCATGACAGGAAAGGAATCAGAGTTAGTGGAGGAAGCCAAACGGTATCGACTGGATATCATAGGTATTACCTGTACGAAACGTCCGGGTTCTGGAACTGTGGACTTAGAAGGAGGGTGGAAGCTTTTCTACTCTGGTGTCGACCCTAACATGACTGCCCAGGCGAGAGTGGGGATACTCACAAGTCCCCGACTGGCAGATTATGTTGCAGATTGGACCCCCTTAGGTGGAAGACTGTGTCTCCTGAGGCTTCAGATAGCGAAACGCTGTCTCTCTCTATTCGTTGCATATGCTCCGAATGCAGTCACAGAGTACCCACTTTTTCTAGATGAAGTGCAGATTCTGTCATCCTGATGGGCGACCTCAATGCACATGTAGGGGCTGATGACCAAACGTAGAAAGGCGTGATTGGGAGGAATGGTGACCCCCATTTAAATGCGAATGGGAGGTGCTTGTTGGGTCTCTGTTGCAACAATGGACTTTCCATCACAAACACCTTCTTCCAGCACAGGGATGTCCATAAGTATACCTGGTACAGGGATGCAATGGACCAGAAGTCACTGATTGATTTTGTAATTGTTTCAGCTGACTTATTCCGATCAGTGTTGGATACTCGTGTGAGAAGAGGGGCAGAACTATCAACTGATCACCACCTTGTTGTCTGCACTTTGCGGTTCTCTGAATCCATGCCAACCAAGCGAAATACTAGGTTCAGACAAACTTGGCGCATCAAATGGGAGGCACTGGAGGATAGAGCTGTGAGGAAGACCTTTGCAGATAGCATATCTTCAAATTTCAAAGAACTACCCAGTGATCGTGGTGCTGTTGAAGAGGAGTGGCAGTTGTTTAAAACTGCTGTGATTACTTCGGCTGCATTGTGCTGTGGTCGTAAGCGGCTGAGTGTGGCGCAGGGCGGTGAGAAAAGGACTGCATGGTGGAACGGTGAAGTCCAAGAAGCTGTCAAGGCAAAGAAGGAAGCCTATTTGCTATGGTTTGCAAATAAGTCAACTTCGAGTCGAGTGCGGTACACTGAGGCGCGAGAAGCAGCAGCAAAGACAGTATCAACAGCTAAAGCCAAGGCCTGGGAGAAGTTCGGGGAGAAATTGGAGGCAGACTATGGTTCGGCAAACAAGGTGTTCTGGCAGACCGTGCGCCGCCTCCGTTGAAAGAAGTCTCTTTCATCACAAGCTATTAAGAGTTCAGATGGTAGCTTCTGAAAACGGAGGAGAGCGTCTTGCATAGGTGGAAGGAATACTTTGCATCTCTTCTTAATCCGGTGACAACAACAACTGAGGCATACGAGGTGCACCTTGGAGCGGAGAATCGTCACTGTAGTATCACTGAAACAGAAGTCAGATGGGCAATTAAGTCCCTGAAGACTGGCAAAGCTGCAGGTGATGAATAAATCCGGTCGGAGATGTTAAAGGCCTTAAATCAGGATGGTATCCTGTGGCTGACTCGAGTGTGTCAGGTTGCTTGGATATCTGGACAGGCCCCTAAGCAATGGCAGACAGGAATTGTGATCCCTATCTTCAAAAAGGGAGATGAGAGAGATTGCAACAACTATCGAGACATCTTTTTGCTCAGCATTCCTGGGAAAGTGTACGCTAAGTGTCTGGAGAAGAGAAGTCGGGAAATAGTCGACTCCAAACTGTCGGGGGAGTAGTGTGGTTTCCGACCTGGCCGAAGCACGACGGATCACATGTTTGCTCTAAGGCAAATCTTTGAGAGATCCTGGTAGTATGCAAAAGAGGTCTACGCTTGCTTTGTGGACTTCGAAAAAGCATATGACAGAGTTCCTCGGGAGAAGCTCTGGCAAGTGTTGCAAGGGTATGGAGTGGATGGGCAATTACTGGTTGCTATCATGTCTCTGTACGAAAACTCTGAGAGATGTGTCCGGATAAATGGCATTAAGTCAAGAGCGTTCACCGTGGGTGTTGGACTCCGCCAAGGGTGTGTACTGTCGCCCCTCTTGTTCATTATCTTTATGAACTGGATAGACAGCGTGTTTGTCTGGGCGACTGCCTGGTGGAGAGGTTGCTCTTTGCTGACGACCTTGTCCTCCTTGGGTCTTCTCATACAAAGCTTCAGTATGCACAAGAACGGTATGCAGCCAAATGTGAAGAAGCTGGGATGAAGATCAGTGTGGCTAAAACCGAGGTTCTGGTCCTTTCAAGACAGCCTGCTCAGTGCGCTCTCCTTGTTAGGGGAGCCTCATTGAGACAGGTGGAGATTTTCAAGTATCTCTGGATTGCATTCACGAGTGATGGGCATCAGGAGAAAGAATTGGATGCTCGGATCGGTGTAGCAAGTTGTGTTAGACGTGAACTGTGGCGATCCATGGTAACGAAATGCGAGCTGGCTGACAAATTCAAGCTCTCCGTCTTCAAATCTATCTTTGTTCCCATTCTCACCTATGGTCTTGAGGCTTGGGTAATGACCAAAAGAGTGCGATCACGGGTACAAGCGGCCGAAATGAGATTTCTGAGAGGTGTGGCAGGTGTTACCCTACTAGATAGAGTGTATAGCGGCACAATAAGGGAATCTTTAGGTGTTGAGCCGCTACTTCTCCGCATTGAGAGATATCAATTGCGCTGGTATAGCCACGTGATACAGATGCCACAAACTAGTCTTCGTAGGCAGTTGTTATTTTTCAAGCCGGTGGGTTAGAGACAAAGGGGTGGCCTAGAACCAGGTGGCTAGACTACATGGAGAATCTGGGTTCGAGTCGCTTGGATATTACCAGGGAGGACATGCGCCTGATGGCGAAAGATCGCGATCGCTGGAGTTTCTCCATAGGGCTGCTGCCTCCGCGATCCTAACGGATAAGCGGGTTTGAAAAGTAAATAAGTATATTTAATATTAAATCGTTTGCTTTTAAAAGTTAGATATGTAGAATATTTAAAAATTCCTAAAATTTACAATAGCTATGGAATTAGAGAAAGATAAAATTACATTCCCAAAATTACAAATACAATCCAAGATGGATATTAAATCCGACTTCATATAGTTTTGTTAATAACAAAATTATATTGATATGAAAAGGTTATGTATAAATTATGAGGAAATAAGAAAAATTATTTGTATTAGAGAAATTAACTTTTGCTTATTAATTACATTCGATGTTTTAAGATTATCAAAAAAAATCATTGAGAAGTACTGCCTTGTTCATATGACTTTTAAATTTTCTCATTGAAAAACATCCTTTTAGCATTTATTGAATTTTGTGTACGCATTTATTTATAAACTCAGCACTACAATATAAGCCAGTAATGGCTTCTGGAAGTGCCAAATTATTTTGTATAATCCATCATAATGAAAATAGATAATAATAATAATAATAATACTACTAATAATAATAATAATATTTCATATTTTTCATAGAATAATAAATTATAAGTTCTTTATATACAAGGTGATTATAATTAAAGTCCCTTTGTAAAAATGCTATAAAAAAACAACCATGAGTCCGAATGACTTCAAATTTGGACTGAGCATTCTTGAAGAAGGGGCATTTGATATGGATAAGAAAAAAAATAGTTCTAAAATTTATCACTAGATGGCGCTGTAAGCGGCATATTATGCCTAGGAGGATTTGTACTATGCAAATTGAAAGATACGCATGCGCATGAGACATTGCATGTGTTATAAAAACGCAGGCCTCATGGCGTTCTCGTCATATTTGTATCTCAGCAGCTTGCCATGTGTCTGTCAATGAAGGATCGCGCTCTGCTTGTGAAGCTCTTTTACAAGAATGGCGACTCTGCCATAGCAGCTTTAAAGAAATTTCGGGTATTAAAGGGAATGAAAAAAGGATGTGGTCCGATGTCTGCAAAGGCTCTGAGGTGTATGATTAAAAAATTCGAAGCGACAGGTTCTTTTGCAGTGAAATCTGGCAGAGGGAGGAAAGCAGTTGCTTTGACGTCAGTAGAAGATGTGGCTGAAGCATTAGAGGAAGGGTCGAACAGTGGTGTGCAAACGTGCAGTGCATGGGGAATTGCCCGAACTTTAGACATGCCTGTGAGCACGGTCAATAAAATTTTACGCAATATCCTGCATTGTTATCCCTATAAAATTACCCATGTTCAGGAGTTACTTCCTGCTGACCTGCCAATTAGACACACGTTTGCTTTAGAATTTCTAGCTCGCATGGAAGTGGACAATGAATGGCCATGGAACATCTTGTGGACAGACGAAGCCCATTTTTATCTCCACGGCGTTGTCAATACACAAAATTGCAGGATATGGGCAACGGAAAATCCTTTCGCATGTGTTTCAATACCGCTTCATTCTGCAAAGGTAACTGTGTGGTGCGGGATGACAGCATCATTGATTATAGGGCCATTTTTTTTCGAGGAAGTGGGTCCTGCGGGTCCCGTTACCTGTACAGTCAATGGTCAACGGTATGCGTGTCTTTTACGCAACCAGGTAATTCCAA
Source organism: Rhysida immarginata (assembly GCA_023313115.1). NCBI lineage: Eukaryota > Metazoa > Arthropoda > Chilopoda > Scolopendromorpha > Scolopendridae > Rhysida > Rhysida immarginata. Next base: position 338,876 of record JAHWFO010066807.1, on the reverse strand, counting down.
CACTTCAACAGCATGCATGCGTGGATAGAATAATTTTCATGCAAGATGGCGCTCCTCCGCACATTGCAAAGCCAGTGAAGCAACTGCTGAAGACACATTTCGGAGATGATAGAATTATCAGCCGTCATTTTCCGAGAGCCTGGCCTGCAAGATCACCGGACCTCAATCCTTGTGACTTCTGGCTCTGGGGTTACCTTAAAAATCATGTGTTCAGTGGCCCAGTTGCAAATTTAGCGGAATTGAAGGCTCGGATTACGCACCACGTTCACAACGTGACCCCGGAGACACTCCGGTCTGTTGTGGAACATGCTGTTTATCGGTTAAAACTTGTGGAGGAAAATGGTGGACAGCATATTGAACATGTCTTGCGCCAGTCCCGAGATAATTAATAGGCGTTTCCATTGTTGCTTTTTATGCGGTTTTTGGCCCAAGGACAATTAAAAACCGAATCATTATGTGCTTTTTATGCGGTTTTTGGCCCAAGGACAATTAAAAACCGATTTTTCCCATCCGATGTGGTACGACCTTGCCGTGGTGGATGGGCTTTGCACTAACAGTGCCACAACTGTTAAATGACTTGAAAGTCATGTTTTCCATCATCAAACCCGAAGCAATCATGTTCATTGACCGGTACAGTTGATTTTTTGCTAATACTGTACTGTATAATAAAAAAAAATCATGTTTAACTTGTTTTAGTGTCAATTGCATTCCTTGACCAACTTTAATGTAAAAACATCATGCCATAAACAACTCATGCCAAAGCCGTCGTATTTCAATTCAAAATGTCACTTCTAGCTGAATCCGCTTCCGTTATGCCGCTTACAGCGCCATCTAGTGATAAATTTTGGAACTATTTTTTTCTTATCCCATATCAAATGCCCCTTCTTCAAGAATGCTCAGTCCAAATTTGAAGTCATTCGGACTCATGGTTGTTTTTTTATAGCATTTTTACAAAGGGACTTTAATTATAATCACCTTGTATATTGATAGAAGTCAAATTGTAAGATGAGAAGAGTTGACAAAACCTTTGAGTCTGGCGGCTTGGCATCATCCTGACAGGTGAAGAGACCGGCACACAAGCAAGAAAACTACCCTTTGAATAGCGGAAAAAGCAAAAAAAAAAGAGAAAGACGATTGAAGAGTGGTGATTGGTGGAGTGAGTACACTGGTGCGCCACAGAATCCCGGCAAATCGGATAAAAAGAGGAGCAATGAGAAGACACAGCCTTCTTGCCATACTTGATAGGCCTATTGTTGCACGATCTGTGCCCTGCATTTTTGGTCATGAGATCCTCTTATTAGTATGACCTGCCATCTTCATGAATATCAACTTATTAGCCATAATTATTATTTTTTCAAAATATCAGACAGTGACTTTCCTCTTGCTTTGACGACGAATTGTTCAAAATTTCTTGATGATCTAAATAAAACTGTAGATTTGTATAAGAAACAAACAAACAAACAAACCCACAAACATTCTTCTTCAATATTTAAAAAAGCATTTAGAAAGCCTCCAGTTTTGAAAGTTTTCTCCCCTTTAAAAGATTCCTTATTCTGTGTTGCAGTATTTGGAATGCAAGTGGAATCGCTCGCAAGCGCATCGAGTTCTACAATTTCCTTACAAAGTGTAATGTCGACATCGCGTTTGTGTGCGAGACGCACCTGAAATCTACTCAAGTGTTCACCTTGCCTGGGTATCGACCTTTATTGCAAGAATCGGCTACTGGGAATAATGCCAGCCACGCTTTTGGTGGAGCATCGATCATTATAAAGGACGGCATTGATCATCGTGAGTCTGTCACTCCAAACTTTGTGGTAATGGAAGCAGTCTCCGTGATTATAAACGATATGGACGCAGGTGAAATCAAGTTCATCTCTTTATATAACTCACCTAAGCACAAGCTTGATCCGTGTGAACTTGACGAGCTGCTGTCTGGCTCATTCCAGTCGTTATTGCGGGCGACTTGAATGCCAAGCACCATGCGTGGAACTCCAAATGCCCCAATCAAAAGGGCAATATCTCTTATGGATTGACACTTTCGTTGCTGGTCCCCTTGATGATAACTGCGACCACTCTCTTGTTAGCAACGTGCTGGATATTGCAGTTCTTAAAGGTTTCCTGAAGCCATATAATATATTCACAGTAGACGACTTATCTTCTGACCACCGTCCAGTGATGCTTATGTTTGAGGGCTTAAACATCGATAAGAAGATTGTGCTCCGCTCTAAACAGGACTGGAAGCTCTTTAGGGATATTCTTAGAGAAAATAGCATTCCTTACAAGGAGGTTATTGATAAGGAGGATATCAATAGTAATATTAATGCTATCACCGGTGTTCTCAACGATGCCACTACTTCCAGTACTTCTACTATCGATCGTAAGCGTCCAGAACATCTCGACCTGCCTCCTTATGTCAGGCGTCTTATTCTCGAAAGGAATTCTTACAGAAGATTATGGCAGCGAAAGCGACTTCCCTTCTTCAAGACCAAGTACAACCGGCTTTCTCGCAAGGTTCAGGAGGAGGTTAAATCTCTACGAAATCAAAGCTGGAGCGACAAACTGAAGCCCTTGTCTGTCCAGGACAACTCGCTCTGCGGAACTGTGAAGGATTAAAGGGTAACAGACCAATCCAATTGCCGCCACTGTGGGGATAAGGCTCAATTGATCGCTGATTCCCTGAAAAGTCAATTTACCACGCCTGGTGAGACAAACTTGGACAGCCTCCAAACAATCAGCTAGTTAACGATGGGTGTAACGCTTACAGGTGCATTCATCATGTTCCCACTCCTGAGGAAGTCATTAGTGCCCAAGAAATCTCCGACGTCATCAAGCGACTTAAAACGAAGAAAGCAGCAGGCATTGATTCCATAACTAACAGCGCTCCCAAGAACTTGCCTTCTAATATTGTCTCGATCATTACCAAAGCCTTGAATGACTGCTGGAAACTTGGTTACTTCCCCGACTAGTGGAAAGACTCCATCATAGTTACATTCCAAAACCTGGTCCAAACCCTGCTCTTGCTGTCAGCTACAGACACACTGCTTGCTACCTGTGCTATCAAAAGTCTTTTAACGCATCATTCTGAAAAGGTTTAACGAATTCTGTGTAGCAAATAATCTCGTTCGTGGTGAGCAATGTGGCCTTCGCCCAGATCACTCCTGCCAACTTCAGATGTGGAGGCTTGTTGCAGATCAAAACACTCCTCTTAACTGTGCTAAGTATGGTGGTCTAGTCTTTTTGGATGTCCGTATAGCTTTTGATCAGGTTTGGCACAACGGCTTCGTATGCAAGATGATTACTTGTGGTTTTTCAGAAGAACTGATTACCTTGATTAGTTCCTTTCTGTCAAACAGGACATTTCGTGTCAAGGTCGGCTGCTCCATATCAAATCCTTGTGACGTCAATGCTTGTGTTCCCCAGGGTTCTATCCTGGGCCCTGCACTGTTCACTTTTTCATCCATGATTTTTCAACTTTACTAATTGCAAGCTATATCTGTTTGCTGACGACGCGGCCATCATGACTACTGACCACAATCCCGCTCACGTCATATCAAGGTTACAAAAGGCCATATATCTGTGGAGAAATGGTTTGCAAAGTGGAGACTCGACCTAAACGTTGACAAGTGTAAGGCGATGTTCATTACGAAGAAACTTCGAAAAACCCCGAGTCCTCTCTTCCTTTTTGGTAAAGAGATCGAGTGGGTAAAAAATTATAAATACCTCGATCTGGTGGTAGAGGCTAGGCTAAATTGGGGTGACCACGTCTCCTATGCAGTAAGTAGAGCTAAGAAGGCAAAGTTCAGTTTAGTTGCTCTTCTGAGGCGAAACAGCGCCCTTGGAATGGGTAGCAAACTTTTGCTTTATAAGATGGTTATACAAGTCATACTTCTTTATGGTATGCCTGCCTGGGCTACAATATGCAAATCCAGATGGAAGGGTCTCCAAAGTTTCCAAAACGTCACTCTGAGGACTATCGCCCAACTTGACAGGAGAGTCGGAACAAATATTTATATTGCTGAAGATTTCCATATACCCCCAATTGGTAGCTATGTACAGGATACGCTGAAGAAATTGCTTCCAAAGATTAAGGACCATCCCAATCCTCTGGTTACAGATATTCCGGAGCATCCACTCACGTTTAGAAGTTTCCTCAGGCATCGCAGGCCTCGACACGTCCAGGATATCAATTTCGACTACATCAAAAAGGCCATTTTTCCCGAATACTGGATCTCATAGCTCCTCGTGTCCCTCGTCAATCAACAATCAACTTATTCGTCCTTATAGGAAAAAAACCCATCTTATCCACTTTATGACATAACTAGGTGTCATCTGGCTTCTTGCCTAGTTTAGTGTACTTTCCCTGGTTACTTCCTGGATGAGTATGGCACTGAAAGCGTTGCTTTCGGACCGCTCGTTTCGTTTTCCCTGCGCTGTTCGATTGTCGACTGTCGTGTGATGCATCAGAGGTCGCGATTGGATTGGTGGCTTTAAAGATGTATAATGGAAAACTATTCCCGTTGACTTTTGAATCAAGGAAGTTGAGGAAAGATAAACTTCAATACTCTACTTATTAAAGAGAGCTATTGGCGATGGACGATGCAGCCCAATGCTGGCGTCACTACATCCAGCACGTACCTACTGTAGCACGCTTACAAGCTTGCTTACGTTTTTTTATAAAACGAAGTGGAAAAGGAAAAGGTACCCACTGTGATATTAAACATGATTTTGTTTTAATTTTTATTATTTCTACTGCCTTTTACAATATATTCCTTCAATTACTTTTAATTGTTTAGGCTAGCGATTAGTCGAATTTTTTTCTTTTGAATCCTGGTAGTTATTTCTGCAAATGTTGTAATAGAATTCTGGCGTTTTGTTCACAAACTTTTTGATTTAGCGTGATTATTTTGCCTCGCCTGAGCTTGGCGCGGACCGAATCTGTTAAGTGTGAGTGGAAAAAATTTGATTGGCAGTCAGGAAAAAGTTTGCGACCGAGGATATATGACTGTGGTCGAGTCGGCGACCATCGAGTCATATCGTCGGCTTTTGTTCATTTGGACTTGTCTTCGATTGCCCCGATCTCTGGCAGTTTTCTCGGAAAGCCCTCTGGTGGCGGAAGCACTAAGGCCCTCGATAGATATGAAGGATTTTCCTAATCAAGTATGGCCTTAAGAATGGGGAATTGGTTATATCATGTGTTCTACGTTCATCCGTGTATCCATAATTCCTCGTTATGTAGCAGCGTGTTCCGTGAGCGGGTTTTCTCGCTTCGTCCACCATTACAAGAGAAGTTTATGGACGTTGTATCTTTGGGGAGTTTAATGGTCATGCTTCGTCTTCTTTACCATAATGTTGCGACAATTTTTTCCTGGCAGTTTGTGTTTTGGTCCCTCCTGGCCACCAACCTTCGTTTCATCTGCAATAATCTACGCCAATCCTGTTTGCAATCGTTTTCTGTACGGATCCGATTGCCTGAATGAGCTCCCTCGCACTTCAGTTGAAAGACCCACCTGACTTTTCTTGTGTCTTTTATTAGTTTTTTCCTTTCCTATGCTTGTATTTATTTCTCTATTCTTTTATACCTGAAATAAGATCCTCACGTTATGTATCTCAGCAATCCAGCACCCCTACTGCAAATTATTACTTATAGCTTACTGGTCTTGACTGTTATTTGGTTTTCAACTTCTCCAAGTAAGATTACACGTATCTTACTTTCTCATTAACTGCCCTTATCTTCTCCCTCTTGCTTCCCATTTTTCTCCTAGTCAACTCTTCCCTTCCTCTGTCTCCTTTGTCTTTTCCCTTCTCTCCCTGTTAATCTTATTTGGACAGTTTTACCTTTTATTAGTTAAGTTTTTTTACTGCTGTATTTGTTGCTTTTGTATTATTGCTTTGTGTATTTTTTTATTGATCCTGTAATAGTTTTTAGCACTGCCACCTGCCGGTTATTTGTGGGGCATCTTTCAGTTGTTTGTCGTAGTTACCACCTGTATCGCCTGTTGAAGCAGACCAATATTCGAACCGTCTTTTGGGTGCCCACAATTATTTCGTTCACTGACGCTGGCTTTTTGGCGTGTTAATTGCCGTATTTCATTCACATTCTTGCCTCCCTTGAGTATTTCTTTCCTGGAACCTTTTACTTGCCCAGACTTTTTTTTATCTATTTTACAGAACCTATGTTTGCGCCTTTTAACGTTTCTCTTCGTCCGAGAGTTTTTTCCCCTCGGCCTAAACTAGGACTCACGAGGCTCTTTCTCTTTTATTAATTCCAAGCAGGATTGCCCGTTGACATCACTTCTGGTAGATCTTCTTTGTTTGTTCCGTGCAGATAGTACAATCTTACTGTGCGGATCATATGACCCTATCATCTATTTGCCATCTGTTTCCCTCAGACTTTTGTCAAGGTTTCTTAATTTTTTTATTTTGTTAATTGCATTATTTTTTTTAAAAAAAAGCACGAACAGATCGGGTAAGCGTAGAGAAAGTGATAAAGTATTTAAGAAAAAGGGAGTTATATAATTAAGTTTACACGCAAAACTAAAAATTCAAGCAAGGGGCAGTTACGATCCCAACAATGAAATGAACAGAATTAATAAATAAAGCAAAGTTAGGGTTTAAATTATTTACATCCCCCC
>JAHWFO010066807.1:321097-331844 GCA_023313115.1 Rhysida immarginata | reverse complement strand
TTGCTGTATTTATTAGCTCTGTTCATTTCATTGTCGGGATCGTAACTGCCCCTTGCTTGAATTGTTAGTTTTGTTTTTTAAACTTAATTAGTTAACTTCCCTAATTTCTTACTTACTTTTCCATTTTTCCTACGCTTATCTGATCTGTTGGTGCTTTGGAAAAAAGCAGGCAACAGAAAAGAGTTTTTTCCAAGCAAAATTGTAATTGGCTCTACGCCCTTACCCTTGGTTTTTGGGTTAAGCGTTAAGGTTTTTACATGAGTCTTTCATACTTGGGTTTGTTCGGTCTATTTTTAACTTGGTTTACTGGAATATATTTTTGCTCTACTTATGTTTTTAGGTTTAGTTTTTTGCAGTTTCAGCCTTTGGTTTGCGGTCGTTCTTCTAGCCTTTCGGGTTTTTCCTTTCTTCTTGTGCCCTCTCTTTAGTCAACTCGCGTTATGTAGGAATCCTTAGTTGTATGAGTGGTTTTCTTTTGGGGATCCCCCCTTTATCGTTGTGGGGTCGGCTCATTTGGTCTGGTTCTGCTCATGGCTCATCTTACAAATGCCTGGTTTTCCAGTGAATTCGTGAGCATGCGAAACCCCGAAGGTGTTTTTGTCCAGGAACTTGCGCAAGGTTTTCCTAGCAAAGGTTTTTAAGGGCCTCAGCTGCTTCTTCACAAAAGGGTGGTGTTTCGTTCAGCCCCTCCTGTTTATTCGTTCCCTTTATTAAATTTTTTTCAGCTGTGATAATTTCTTTCTTCGAGGTTTATCCTTTGATAAGACCAGGGTGCCGATAGGAATTCATGGGAAGAATTAACTCGCTGTGGGGTTTCTTTGGCTTCAGAATTTTATTTAAAGTTTTCAGTGGGTTTGGGTCTGGGTTTTCCAGGTGATGCTAGTGTTTGAATTATCCCTAGCGCCTTTTATTTCTATGGGACTGTAAGTTTTCTGCTTCTGGTGGTCTCCTTGGCGGGAGTGCCTTTCCCCCAACTTGGTTATTGAGATGAAAAATGTGATTTAAGCAAAAAATAGATTTTGACTCTTTGGGTCAAAATTTTTTTTCCTGTTCGTAGGGGATTATATAACACGCTTTAAAGCTTCATTACGTTTTTTTTTAAAGCGGATTGGAAAAGGAAAAGGTACCCGCTGTGATATTAACGATGATTTTGTTTATTTCTACTGCTTTTTATAATTTTTTCCTTCAATTACTTTTAATTGTTTAAGCTAGTGATGCGTCGTATTTTTCTTTTGAATCCTGGTAGTTATTTCTGCAATTGTTGTAATAGAATTCTGGAGATCTGTTAACAAACTGATTGGTTTAGCGTGATTATTTTGCCTCACGTGAGCGCGCGAGCTTGGCGGCAACTGAATCTGTTAAGTTTGAGTGGAAAAAAATTAAAAAGGCAGTCAGGAAAAAGTTTGCGACCGAGGATGTTTGACTATGGTCGGGTGGGTGACCATCGAGTCGTATCGTCGGCTTTTGTTCATTCGGACTTGGCTTCAATTGCCGCAATCTGTGGCAGTTTTCTCAGAAAGCTGTCTGGTCACGGAAGCAGTAAGGCCATCGACAGATATGAAGGATTTTCCTAATCAAATATGGCCCTAAGGATGGGGAATTGACTATTTTTTGTGTTCTACGTTCGTCCCTTTCTCCATAATTCATCGCTATATAGCAGTGCGTGCCGTGAGTGGGTTTACTCGCTTCGTTCGCCGTTACAAGAGAAGTTGATGGACGTTGTATCGTCTGCGGAGTTTACAGGTAATGCTCCGTCTTCTTACGCAAGCTTTACCATAATGTTACGACAATTTTTTCCTGGCAGCTTGTGTTTTGGTCCCTCCTGGCCACCAACCTTCGTTTCATCTGCAATAATCTACGCCAATCCTGTTTGCAATCGTTTTCTGTACGGGTCCGATTGCCTGAATGAGCTCCCTCGAACTTCAGTTGAAAGACCCACCTGACTATTCTTGTCTCTTTTATTAGTTTTTTTCTTTCCTATGCTTGTATTTATTTCTCTATTCTTTTAATCCAGATATAAGATCCTCACGTTATGTATCTCGGCAATCCAGCATCTCGGCAAATTATTATTTATAGCTTACTGGTCTTGAGTTTTATTTAGTCTTCAACTTCTCCAAGTAAGATTACACTTACCTTTGTTTCTCATTAACTGCGTGTTTCCTCTCCCTCTTGCTTCCTTATTTTTTCTCCTAGCCAACTCTTCCCTACCTCTGTCTTCTTTGTTTGTATTTTCCCTGCTCTCGCTGTTATTCTTATGTGGACAGTTTTACCTTTTATTAGTTAAGTTTTTCTTTAGTGCTGTTTTTGTTGCCTTTGTATTATTGCTTTTGTGAATTTTTTTATTCATCCTGTAACAGTTTTTAGCACTTTCACCTGCCGGTTATTTGTGGGGCATCTTTCAGTTGTTCATCGTAGATACCAGCTGTATCGCCTGTTGAAGCAGGCAATCTTCGGACCGTCTTTTGGGTGTCCTCAAGTATTTTGTTCCCTGACACTGACTTCTTGGAGTGTTAACTGCCGTATTTCACTCACATTCTTGCCTCCTTTGAGTATTTCTTGCTGGAACTTTTTACCTGCCCAGACTTTTTTTTATCTATTTTACAGGATCTACGTTTGCGACTTTTAACGTATATCTCCGTCCGAGAGTTTTTATTCCTCGCCCGAAACTAGGACTCACGAGGCTTTTTCTTATTTGTTAATACCAAGCAGGATTGCTCACCGACATCACTTCTGGCTGATCTTCTTCGTTAGTACAAATCTTACTGTGCAGATCATGACCCTATCATCTATTTGCCATCTGTTTCCCTCAGAATTTTTTCAAGTTTTCTTGATTTGTTTATTTATTAATTAGGGAATAATACTAATTATTAACTGGAGATACGTCTCCAAGCATAGGTAATGATTTTTCAATTGAAAAATGGAAGGAAAAATTCTGCGACCCGGATTCGAACCAGGAACCTCGACTATCATGGCCGATGCCTCTACCAATTGGGCTATCGCAGACACCACGGACAGCCAAGCTGTCTCAAGGTGTCTTAAAGACAACCAAGTTGTCATCGGCCATGATAGTCGAGGTTTTTGGTTCAAATCCGGGTCGCAGAATTTTTCCTTCCATTTTTCAATTGAAAAAAAAAAATTGTTAATTAGATTAAATTTTGTGTGTAATAAAAATACTATTTTACTTGGAATCGTTCTTTTCTCCTATTCTTTATTCGTTTTTCTGGGGGGAGGGGGGAGATAAATAATTTAAACTCTTTTAAACTTTGCTCTATTTATTAACTCTGTTCATTTCATTGTCGGGATCGTAACTGCCCCTTCCTTGAATTCTTAGTTTTGCTTGTAAACTTTATTAGTTAATTTCCCTGTTTTCTTAAATATTTTTCCATTATTCCTATGCTTACCCGATCTGTTCGTGCTTTTGCAAAGAAGCACGCAACATTACTCATATTTATTCAGATAATTAGGCAATATCCAGACTACTGAAATAGCAGAGGCTATCAAGGATCCAAGTCAGAGTTTTTCAATCACTATTAAATTTACCAGTGAATTTGGCTTATATTAAGGCAAAGAAGAATATTGTTGGCAGGTCAACCAAGAGATAATCAAGTTAGTACTCTGGTCTCAGTACAGAAAACAGAAAAAGAAAGCAGGTGAGAAGATAAATAATGAAAGGCCCAGAACAAAACCCAGTAATTTTCATCCGGGGTTTGGCAGCAGGAAGATGTCAAATGATCAGACGAGATGAAAACTCCCATTTGAATAGTGGGTTAGGCAAAAAAGGGAAAGAAGATTGAAGAGCAAAGATTGCCAAAGTGAGTGCACAGATGCACCCCAGATATCCCACCTAATCTCGGATATAAGGAGAGCATCGAGGAGAAGACACAGAGAGCCTTCCCGTCATGCTCAGTAAACGATAAAGGTTTTCACCGAGGAAAGAATGCCGACCATTTCCCGTACACTGTAGTTTCCGGCCACAAAGCCATTGCCATCGTATTGATGAATACCAACTTGGGAATCGATTGAGAAGATAGCCTGCCACGATGCTTTGCTATTGTCAGTACTGAAGCCCACATTGGAATCAAGATGGAAAGCGCTCTTAAAAAAAAAATCACGAGTAAGATTCCGAATATGAAGAATTTACCTAATTCCCCTGTTTCTCATTCTGATAAAGTTAATTACGACAAATGAAATGCCGACAACAGATGAAGGTCAGATATCAGGCAAATACAGACAGTAGAAGCAAGTCGGAGATTGCCAGACGGAGATTCCGAGGCTGTCACACAAATATAATGATACTTATAGTGACTCACACGGTTAAGTGAAGAGCTTCTTACTGAGCTTTATTTCATAACCAGACCGAAAGGACGCACTTCTCAGGAATATGATAGAGGTAAGTCGAATTTTATGATTCGTCTTAAATCTAAATAAAATTTACGCACATCATCTTCCGCACGAATTTGGCAAAGGAGCTTGCAATGATGAGAAAGGAGCCTGCCATTTTGAGCAAAAAGGCCAAGGCAAAGAGCGATATTATAGGGTCCCTATGTAGCCTGCAATAGCTTCACCAACCCTTCTTCAGGAAACGGACATTCCTAACACATCACCAACATCAACTTTTCTCTCGCTGGAACTAATTGCCAGCAACTTTTAACCCTGTGCTGGGCACCCTTTTAACTGCTCTTCTATGAGGGGAATGGTTCAGGATATTAATATTTGTTCATAGTAATATTAAGACATTAATATTTTTGTCTACCTTTTGTTTGATAAAAGGTTATTGGTGGATTTCAAGTTCTATCTTACTCTCATTTCCTAGCTCAATTCTATCGGTTGACTTACCCTTCGAGGTTGCCGTCTTTCTAGTTAGTGACAGACATTAAGCGTGTTCAGCTTATTCAGTGGCTATCTCATCTTCACATCCTGTGTCAAGGTTCACAGGAAAGACCACATATCTTCGAACTATCAGCTCAGGAATTTGCGTCCAGTGATTTCTCTTAATGAAAAGTATCTTCCACAGTTCTACAGTAAGGAATCCAATTTAGATTGAATTTGCGTTTGACTTTTATCTTGTATCAACCATTTATGATTTATTCATTTAATGAAATTATAATTATTTATCCAAATTCTATTGTCTTTGTCCCTCCCTTCACTCTGACACACAATTTATGTCTTCTAGAGTTTATATGTGACAATAGAATTATAATTATCTTTACTTCAAAATCATGGATATGAAGGGCCAGTAATGTCTTTCTGAGTTAATCAGGTGTTGTTTTGTAATAATTATTATTATTAAAATTTATAATTAATAATTTTTGATAATGAGGATTCTATTTATGTATACTTACTTTTCAAACCTGCTTATCTGTAGGGTCGGGGGGCAGTAGCCTTCGGGAGGATCTCCAACACTTGCGATCTTCTGCTCTCATGTGCGTGTCCTCACTGTAATACACAAGAGAATCAAACCCAGATTCTCCATGTAATCTAGCCACCTGGTTCTAGCCCGACCCCTTGGTGCCTTACTCACGAGCTTGGAAAACAGCAACTGCTTAGGAAGACCAGTTTGTGGCATCCTATTCACATTGTCATATCAAAGTACCTGAGATCTCTCAGTGTAGGGAAGTAGCAGCTCAGCACCTAAAATACTCTCTTATGGTGCTATTGTGCACTCTATCTTGTAGGGTAACATTTACCACACTTCTCAGGAATCTCATTTCGGATACTTGTACCCGCGGTGGCACAAAAAATGCGATTATGGAGTTTGAAAACAGAGAGCTTGGCTTTGCTTCCCAGTTCAGGTTTCTTTACTATGGATCGCCAGAGTTCATTCTGACACTGCTTGTTGCATGGTCACTTACAATTCACTAACCAGCCACTCATCATTTGTGAATACAATCCCGAGATAATTGAAATGCTCTATTTGTCTCACTGGGGCTCCCATAACATGAAAAGTGCACTGAGCAGGTTTTTTTGAAAGGGCGAGAACCCAAGTTTTACCCACGCTGATATATATCCCAGCATCTTCACATTTGGCTGCAAATCGATGTAGTGCATGATGAAGGTTCGTGTGAGAAGACCCAAGGAGGACAAGTTCATCAGCAAAAAGCAAACTTTTACCAAGCAGTTGCTCACACAAACACGCTCTTCGCCTTGGATGCCCCAGTCTATATAGTCCATGAAGATAATGAACAAGACGTTCTAGAGAGCACACTTTTGCCAGGGTCCAACACCCACGGGGAACAGTCTTAATGCCATTTATCCGGATGCATATATCGGAGCTTCTGTATAGAGAAATAATAGCAACCAATTATTACTCATCACTCCATACTCTTGCAACACTTGCCAGAGCTTCTCCTACTGAACTCTGTCATATGCTTTTTCGAAGTCTGTCAAGCAAGCATAGACATCTTTTGCATACTCCCAGGATTTCTCAAAGATTTGACTTAAACCAAAGATGTGTACCAATGTGCTTCGGCCAGGTCGGAAACCACTGCTCTCTGGAAAGTTTAGAGTCGACTATCTCCTCACTTCTCTTCTCCACACACTACCAGGAATGCTGAGCAAAGAGATCCTTCGATAGTTGTTGCAATCTTTCCGATCTTCCTTTTTGAAGATTGACGGATATATATAAGAGAAGGATGAGACACAAAACCCCTGGAATACACTAAAAGTTATTAATTAAAAAATAAAAAGTAAATATGTGACGAACCACTCTGTAAGCTCCCACTGAAGAAGGTCAAAAATCACAATCCCAGTGGAGGCCTAGTACTCTACTTAACACAGATTATAAGGTCTTCATTGTGTGGTCCAACAACGTCTTAAATGTTTCGCTAACGATTTCTTCGATCCGGGCTAATCCTGCTCTATTCCATCTTGCAAGATTTCTAACAACCTGATCACCATCAAATGTGTTATGGAAGAAGCGTGTGTGCACCATCAGACTCTGGCCGTGTTAAGCCTTGACCAGGAGAATGCCTTCGAGAAGGTGAATCGCGTATTTCTCTTCCGAGTGTTTCGCCATCTTCATCTTCGGAAATTTGCTACGATGATCTTAGCACTGTATGCTTCAGCCACATCATGTGTGACAATTAATGGCCCCACTTCGTCCTTCTTCGAACTTTCTAAGGGCATTAGGCAAAAGTATCCCATCTCTCCCCTCCTATCTAATCGCTCCAAATAGAAGTCTCCCATCTTCTATTTGGAGCCATTACTGCAATTCTGAATAACCACCCAGACGTCCAGGGTTATGATCTGCTAGCTGCTTCGATAAACATCCGAACGCTGGCCTATGCTGATGATGTGCTGCTCTTTGCATCTGATGCCTATACCCTGGGCATCTATGAGGATTCTTTCAATCTCTTTAGCACTTCGAAGGGAAGTTCCACCAATCTCGTCAAGTCTAAAGACATTGCTATTGGGAAATAGACGGTGGACTATTTTCACACTTTCCCAATAACATGGTGTGAGCAAATGACAGTGCTGGGATACGTTTTTTCAATTCTACCAGACATGAAGTCTCGTGGATGGCAGCAAGTAATTAATAAGTGTATTTCTCGCCTTGGCAGGATCTTTCGTTTTACCACAAGGCAAGGTTCATCAAGACGCACATCTTGTCTTTATTAACGTCAAAATGCCCATTTGCCTTACCATCTCCTCAGCTCTTGAAGAAAGTACACAGCGCAGTTGTAGACTGTGTTTGGGGGTATGCAGCAGTTCAGCACCCTGTTCTTGTGGAACAGTTGTTTATCCCCTTTGATGGAGGGCGCTAGGTCTGCCTAATATCCAATGCTATCTCATCGCGCCCAGAATGGCTGCTCTGATCTGGGTCGTCCTCCTCCCCCCTCTCATCTGGGCAAATTTCCTATTCCTCCGCCAATTTCCTATTCCTGCATCTGCGTTTTTTAAGGTGAATAAGCTGCCAGTTCCTACTTCGCTGCCAGTGACTACCAACTTCGGTCTCCTGGATTTTACGATCTTGTCCAGCGAGATCTGGCAACATTTATTCCTAAACTATGCCAGCTAGACGCACAAGACTGGGAGAGCCTTCATCTATCTTCGTTCTTCTGGCAGGCCGACCGGGGTGCGTTTCTGACATCGTGCGTTGGCACCCTGAGTATGTATGGCCAGCCATCTTGAAGGCCATCAAGACCCGCACCTTAAAGTAGAAGGTTTTTAATTTCCAATGGCATATGCTGCACCATGAATTCTATACTCTCCATCAGTGGGGAGTAGTCGGTTCTACTGGTTGTCAGTTTTGTGGGTCACCCGAATCTATTGATCATGTATTTTTCGAGTGCCCATTTGTACAGTCCATCTGAGATCGCCTCTCATCACACTTTAGTCTGACTGTCTGCTCTTAACAGTCAGTGCGATTCTTGGTGGACGGTTCCACCAGTGCAGCTTACAAGCTGGACCTGGCCATTTCCATTGCCTTCTTGAATCGAGAGCTGTGGCTGGCCCATTTGGATCATTTTCGTGGTTCATGCTCATCAGCCGCAGGTCTTTCCTCCTGTTCGATTGGCCATGGCTTGGCCCAGCTTTGTTCCAGAGACGTTAAGCTTCATGTCAACATCTCTGCAAGGTCATCGAGGGGGACCAGAACTCGTTCTCGTTCCCGTTCATGTTTCCCCTCGCCATCGGATGACTTGCCAGTGGGCTAATGGACCTCTCAACGAGGTGTTTAGATAGAAGGTGCAGCCCTTAGAGGTTGCCCGCTCTCCTAGGACATGTACTACTGGGCACCTTGTCTGACTCACGATTAAAGGGTGCTGTTCTCGAGCCATAACATCGGCTCGAGTTCCAAGAGCATCAACCAACCAGCCACATCATTTCATTGTCCTTCTACTTTTTCATCATGGGCTACCTACACCCCATTGGAATTTGTTCTTGTTTAGAAGCAAAAGGATTTTTGTCATCATTATGGAGCCGTTTTGTGACGTATTCACCAATAACTTCTATTACTTTTATTAATCTGTAATGGTGTAGTTAAACGTTACTTTTATTTAATAACTCACAGTACCAAATGTAATTGTGTAAGGCCGTTCTTAAAGTAAGAGCATCAAAACCGGTGTATAAAGTTCCACAGTTTTTATTTATCCAAGCTCACAATTAAAGATAAAGTTTAAAATAAATTTTTACTAATTAAAATTAAAATTATTAATTGAACAAAATTGCCTTCACAATATTAGTGAAGTTAAATTTAAAAGTTAAAAGATTGGCATTAATCAAGTATAGTGGATTTTAAGCTTTACATTCTTCTCTCTTCCTCTCTCAGACCGATATATTTACATAGTATATATTGTTACATTTACTTATATTTTGGCACTATTAATATCAATTGAAAGATTATATATGTTGTTTCGCACAACTGGCTGTGAACCATTAAAAAAAACGAATCAAAATCGAGTAATATTTAGAAATTCTAAATTATATACAAATACAAAGTAAAAGAAAAAAGAAAGAAATAAAATGAAAATATGTACGTTATATTCCCCCTCATCGATTTGTTTACATTGTGTCCTCCCATTTTAAGACCCGATTTCAAAACGATTAAGATGCTGCATTTAACTCCAGCTATTTTAAAACATTAACCGACTTTTAACTATCATATCTGAATCGATGAAATAACAAACTTTTTTAAAAATAAATATGAATATTCGGATACGATATGCGTGTGACGTTGTCTAGGAAAGCACATAAGAGATTCCCGCCAGACCGAAACATTGTTTTTTGACTTTCGACAAACATTTTGGAAGCTGTAGTAAAAAGAAAAGTTGTCATGGTTTCTGCTTGGACTAATAGTTACTTATTAGTCAAAGGTTTCATTAATTATTATTAACGTTGTAAATTATGAGTCAAAGATCCTGTAAATTGGAATTAGTCAGGAATGATTTCACGGATAAAACCCCCCCCCCCCCCCAACTCTGGTCTCACTCATTCCAGTAATTAGTGGATAGTAGCGCATATTTTTGTTTATTTATTTTATTTTATTTTTTTACTTTTTATTTTTATTACAATTTGTTTTAATGTGATTTTTTTTGGCATTAATCGTTTTGGAATTTCTAAATATTTATAATTATAATTAAAATTTATAATTTAAGATTATAAATATTTTTTTGCAGATGCCTTGAATCTTTATCAGCATCAATGAAACATATTTCCATCAATGAATTGTGACGGGCCACCCCCTACACACCTAGGTCGATAAGGCACCCTGGATAAAACTAGTAAGGGGGAGGAACTGTCAGGGGTTCGGGACCTGGATCAATTCTTGAAGAAATGCTGGCACAGAGACATTATTCGGGTTTCACACTTTTATTCAACAGCTTATACAGGGTCGGTCGGTATCTTAAGCATATAGGAGGGGCCCCTCTAGAGCTACGACTTTTTTCTTACGTTCTAATGGAACACATGTACAATTTTGGGCATAAATAAACCAGTCAAGCACCATCACAAATCCGAGCATACGCAGATGTGTATATCATGTATCACAATCAGGTCTCGGCACTATTGAAATCTGCTCCAGTGGATCAAAATACCACCAACTCCCGTAAAGTATTCCTTACCACATGCATGAACGCGTGATGTGAACCCTTTTGTTAAAATGCTTTGAGGGGAGGGCACCTTAACCCCTCCTTGGCGAGTGGTTGTATTTGATTTTTACAGACTCTCTGCGGAATCCAATGGGACCGGGTGTTTTCACTGCTAATCTCAGTGCACCCTCCCTAATGGCACTTCGCACTGCAATTCCACG
>JAHWFO010066807.1:261255-295087 GCA_023313115.1 Rhysida immarginata | reverse complement strand
GTAGTATCAGACGAGAACTACCTATCTATAGGGCGGGGTCTGTCACAAAAGCATTTCTAAGACCAAAAGAGCGGAACTATCTTATCGGCTTCTGTGCCGCGTGTGTGTCACTCGCTCAGGGCAAAAGGCCCGACGTTCTTTGCAATTTAACCATACAAGAGTACCAGATGGCCAAAACGGTGAGCGGACCAAGAGTTGCACCTGTCCGGCATCACAAAACCGAAAAGCAGGGAGCCAGTGCGATCGTGATTGAGGGATTACTCCGTTCTGGAATGGTTTCACCAGGAAGGAGTCAGACAGAAGCCGCCCAGGAAACAGACGGAGACCCTTGTGTTCAATTCGGAAGGGCGACCGCTGAAACGGACCGATTGGCAGCTGACAATGCTTCAGGCGAAGCATGAGCTACCAGTGGTTGGAGCCCGTAATGCCCAAAGAATTCTGAATTCTGGTTCGCCGGGGTCGTTCATTCACCTGTACCTGAATCATTTTCCGTCCACTGCTGCCCAGCATTATCAAGCAGGGAACGCAAGCTTTTATCAAAGTGCATACTGCAAGGTGAACAGTTTTTTGAACATATCTCCAGCAGAAGGCGTGACTCCTTCTGAGGAAGCTTCCACCATAAGAAGGGGAGGAAGAGACACTAGAGGACGAACAAACGGACTCTGATGACAGCGCTTTCTAACCTATTTGTTTGTTAAATAAATAAAACATATATGTAAACTAACTTAAACACACACTTGCTAAAATACAGGTGAACAAAGCTAGAATGAAAATCCCTATCCCTGGACGGCCCGGCAAGGAGTGAGGGACTGAATTAACATACTTTTCATAGTCTTGTTGTTGTTTACATGCTCTACGTGTTTCAGAAAAACATTGGTAAATGAGGGGATCATTAGACACTTTATATTTTTGTGTAAACGTTGCTTTTTCTTCATTAGTGAACAGAGTTTTAAAGAATACCAATTAGGATAATGGCGATTTTTACCAGTTACCTGGACTATGGGAATATTATTTATTAAAATGAGGTGTAATTTATTCTGGAGGATAACAGCTGCTTCATTGGGATCGTCAGATCGCATACCATCATCCCAATTTTCGTGTGCAGCATCTTGATAAAGCTAAAAATAATTTGTTCTACGCAGGCCCCAGCGCACAGTGGAGTTGTAAAAAGAAGAAGAAAAAGAGGGCCTAATTATAAAGTCAACTGTAAATGGTGGATGATATGAATCAGGTGAGACAAGAGCCTCAGTATTGGGAATGGGTGAAACTGAACAGATGCAGTCCATAAGAACAAGATCAAGGTAGGATCCCTCAGTATTTGATATAGTATTAACTTGTGAAAGGTTGCAGACCGAGAGAAGATCATTTAGCAAAGAGTCCTCTAGATGACAATAATAAGAGCCGGAAACAGTGTTTATGTTAAAGTCACCGAAAACTGCAATGGGGCCATTAAAACGAAGAATCATATCGTGGATATCGTCAAAAACTTTGTGAATCATATCCGCAGAAAGAAGTAGAGGAAGGTAAATGCAGCCAATAAGAATTTTGTGACTGCCGCCAATGCTAAACTTCACCCAAACGTTGTTAATATCTCAGATCGTGGAGTCAACAGGTACACAATGGATGGAATGAGAGAGAGCAATAGCAGTACCCCAGCCACGGTTTCCTAGATGATCACTGCGGAAAACAACATACTGGCTTCCAAAAAAAGAGCTAGGAGAAATTTCATCTGTGAGCCATGTCAAAATGCAGATTATATCAAAATGGGAAAGAAGGTGATTTGAGTAAATCTCAGAGACATTAGTTCTTAATCCTGTACAGTTTTGATAATAAACTAACATGGTTTATTAATGCCATATGTTTCACCCTCCAATTCTGGCATATCAACTGCAGTATTACTAGTAGTTGAGGTAAATTCCATATGACTAGACTTGTCATTTTCAATATCAACGACTTTTTCATTATCGATGTCATCCAAATTATCAACAACAGTACTAGAGGAAGGAATGGTAAAGGAATTATCGACTGCACCCTTATTTTTTAAGCTTATGCTCTGAGAGGTCTTTGTTAGAAGAATGTCTGGATTTAATCTCCCCCTGAACGTCAAGATCATAGCATTTTCTGGCCATACAGAGGGGTTAAGAAACATGGAAGCATCATTGTCAAAGACAGAGATGTAGAATGAAGAGTAAGATGGAGATTTTGTCGTAAGTTGATAACATACAATCCTATTTTTGGTAAGAGTAGACATATAACTGACGATATCTTTTTCGGTGGTATTAGGGCACATCCTGGTAAGGAATAATTTCTTAAAAACTTTTCACTCATGGGGGACAGCTTGATCAGCTTGTTTAGCTGAGCCTCGGAGAGTTGATGTCGTATTAGTTCCATAAATTGGAGTTCTTATAGACTTAAGTCGTGTAGTATTTTCAAGACTACCATTGCTTTTTGTTGTCACTTAGGTAAACTGAGTATCTGAAACACTATGATTATTTATGATATCCTGAGTTGGAAAAGATCGTACAGGGCCATCTTGTCCTTGTGAGTTGTAAGAAGTCTGTAGATTACATTGTGGAGCAGTAGGGGGTACTGGCTAGCTGGAAACATTAGACCTATTTCCTGACAGAATGTTGTCGGACTCGTTCATTCTGGGCATCAATAATGGAAATGTTTCCGGCTAAATGGGTCAGCTCGTTTGAATGCTTTTGCATGCATTCATGTAGTTGTGTCTAAGATGAAGATATTTCCATGAGGGTATGATTGACAGTTCGCAGCTGACCTTGGTTTGGAAGGAGAAGTGCATTAGTTAAATTCTCTGTTCTAAAGAATGATTCAACAAAATCAAGTCCGCTATTCATGTCACTAATAGCGCTTGCAAAAGTTTTAAACTGATCGGTAAATGACATTAGAGAGGTAGACAATCCTTTACTCTCGGAACACAGGTTCTCAACCTCATTTAAAATCGTTGTTAAGAAAGAGTGCAGATTTGAGGCTTGAGGCATACAGGAAGTGTCATTTGCATCATTACTTTTATGGGCTAATTTTAGACAACATGAGGGGCATTTCCAGTCCTGTTTTTTCTCAAGTGACATTGATTTATAAGTAGATTGTGATAGAATTGAACATCCAAAGTGGAGCTTCGGGGAGGTTCACATGACATGAGCTGCAGTTGGTCATTTTATTACTGGAGTTATGAAGCAACACCAAGTTATACTATTGCAATCTTAAAACAGTTGTATTGATACAGTTATACTCTTAACACCACAACTGTAAAATTCAAATAATAGCTTTTCACGACTTCCGTAAAGAACAGTACAAAGGTGCACAGCAGCCCCACTGGGCCTCCATAGACAGGACACAAAGGTTAAACTTGAGAAATAAGTAGCCAGGTGCACGAAGGACACAATTCTGGAAAGGGAAGGCAAGAACACGATGTTGTAGGTTCAGCTGGAGGTACGGGAACACAGACTTGAAATTGGCAGGAAAGGATGGGCTGCAGATAATCTTGTTATAATAAAAATAATAATAATAATAATAATAATAATAATAATAATAATGATAGTAATAATAGGTAAATTAATTATTACAAGTAAATGGGTAGAGTAATTAAAAAAGGGAAATTAATAAAAAGAAAACAATATGAGCTAAAAATTTAAAAAAGAAAAGCAGTTAAGAATTAGAGATAAATCTAAAAAAAAGGGAGAACAAAAAGGAAAAACACTAAATACAGTATACACCAGTAGAAGAAAAATTTTAAAATAATTAAGGAATAAGTTAAGAGAAGCAAGAGACAAAGACGGAATGAGGAAGAGTGTACATCTGAAACCTGACGAAAACAAGATGAAAACAAGGAACAAATCGATGTTTACTTAACTTAGGACAGTAAACAGAGCAGACAGGCACCTGGGTAGAAGGGACTATGGCGAGAAGTGGACGGGGAGAGGGGGAATGTTATAGAAGATGGCAGGCTGATGAGGAGATGAGGATGGACAGCATAGGATAGGAGAAATATAAGATCCAAGGTCACGCATATGTGAGACCGGGATGGGGTTGATGTAAAGTGGGAGGGAGCGAACGAACTCAAGTGCCTAAGGGGGGCTAGGGGGGGAGAGAATCCTGAAACTCACAGGGATAGGATATATCAAAAATTCTAAGGGATTATCAATATTTGCCAATGAACACAAGGGATATATCAATAATTCTAAGTAGGATTAATAGCTAGTAAATGGCATGGTGCATAATTAATTGGTAAGTACGACTAACAAATACAAATAATGGTCAAGGAATATAAAAGGAGGGAAAACTGAGAGGAGTGAGTAAACGAAATATATGCAGTTAAAATCCTTGAAGTTGCAGTTGATGGAGGATGCAGATGTATCGTATGGGTACAAAATAATGTGAGGAATTCGTGTAAAAAACCAGAGGTGTATTAATAAGCAACAAAGACCAGCTTTGGTATGCTTTGCTTCTATGGAGCTTCAACGTAGGAACTGCGTCGAGTCAGCAGGATGAGGGGTGGTTTTATGGTGGAGGAAAACTTGGGAACTGGGGTGGCTAAGGAGTGACTGCAGATGTCTCCTCTCGATGAAAACTAAATAATAATAATAATAATAATAATAATAATAATAATAATAATAATAATAATAATTGTGACAACAACAGGGGAGAAAACCCGCCAGATACACCGGAGGGAAAAGCCCCATGTTGCACTCTAACAGGCAAGTGTTCAAAATGGGATTAATGAATAACGTATTACAACATGAATTAAGGACAAATAAAGAAAACGGAAGAAATAAATCAAAGTAATATTAATAAATAACAAAAAAGGAAGAAAAAAAAGAAAGAAGAAAAATCAAATAGTAAACATCAGCTAAAAATAACCGAAAAGCAAAACCAAGAAAAAAAAGAAAAGAAAAGACATTATGCAAAAGAGATTATAAAATAACTAAAATTATACTTTAAGATCGAATAACGAAAATTGATTATCTTAAAAATCTTCCAAGTTATATTCCGAAAAATTAGTCGTAAAATGCGCAATAAGCTTCGTTACAGTATTAACGTTCAGTAAACCGGTCCTCCATTTAAAAGTACATCTGAGAACTTATCTACCACGCGCCCTTCTCAAACCCTGAAAATTAGGATCACCAATTATACCTGGCGACCAAATCTTGTTATGGTACAGGGTGTTTCATAATTGGTGTCCCATCTTTAGGTCCAAATAACGGCTCAAGCGGAACAGGTGGGGGTGAAATGAATATTGATTATCTGGTTTTGATTTCCAATAATTTCGAATAAAAACATTTCGCGTCGCATCCCTGGGTATGAAGGGGTAAATTTTGAAAATTTTAATTTTGTAGGGGTAGGGGTTAGACCCCATGTGTTATTTAGAAAGTTGTAGAGCATCATGTAAAATGTGGGTTTAGCAAAAAACCCGGTGAAAAAATCTCATGCCCGGCACCCTTTATCAACTGGGTAAAGTGAAAGGTATGGCTAGCCGATGTGGACAAAAACCATACTTATTAGAAAACAGTAGGGTCTACATATGGATAATTAATGAGAATGAATTAAAAAAATTAGGGCCCATTAGCTTTTCAGGGTAATGACTCATTCATTCTCAATAATAAGTACTGTTTTCTAAAAGTAATAAAGTTCTAATAAATTTCTAATGAGTTTTTCTGTTTTTGTCTACATTAGCCAGCCATACCTTTCAGTTTACCCACCCGATAAAGGGCAGGGGATAAGATTTTTTCACCGGGTTTTTTGCTAAACCCTCATTTTTTATGATGCTCTATAACTTTCTAAATAACACATGGGGTCTAACGCCTACCCCTACAAAATTAAAATTTTCAAAATTTACCCCTTCACCCCCAGGGACGCAAAATGTTTTTATTCTGAATTAGAGGATATTAAAACCAAATAATCAATATTTATTTTCCCCCAATCTGTTGCCCTTGAGTCGTTATTTGGACCTAGGACGGGACACCAATTATGAAACACCCTGTATATAGAAATAAGATTATTAAACAAACATCTGCTGATGATCCCGTTAATATTAAACGTTTGATTGTTAAATAATAATAATAATAATAATAATAATAATAATAATAATAATAATAATAATAATTCAATTCAATTTAATTCACTTCAATTCCCCCAATGTTATCCCCAAAGAAGCCTAAGCCCAAAATGTGATTAAATGAAAACATTGTAAAGAAAGAAAATCGGACGGTCAAGAATGAGTAGATAAAAAACAAGAATAATAATAATAATTCAATTCAATTCAGTTCAAGTTTATGGCCGTTCAAACATCACCAAAGTGCAAAGACAGAACACTAAGAGGTACAGAAAACAAAAGATTAACAAATCTTTCAAATTGCCAAAAGGGTAACAACCAAATAAGTGACACTGACAAACAGAACAAAATAAATTTTAACTTAGAATATAAAATTGAATACAAATTAATTTAAAATGAGAAGTTAAATAATAAAAAAACTGTATAACATCGGCAACAATACAGTGTTATGAAGAAAGTACAGACAGCATTGCAAAATAAAAAAATTTAAAAAGGCTGCAAGATAAAATATGACTAAATACAATTAATAATAGAAACGGAATCATAAATGCCAAACATTGAATAGGTATTATAAATGAAGAATTACAAAATGAAATTAGAATAAAACTTAAGATCTAAACATTAAAAAGTAAGTAATTAGGTAATTGAACATATCAAAATCGGAATGGTACAGATTGTATATAATAATAATAATAATTATTATTATTATTATTATTATTATTATTATTATTATTATTATTATTGCGCTCTCCAAGGAGCAAGTACAAAAGGGTTTGAAGCATTACATTAAAAACATTATATGTGATCAGTCTGAAAATTCATAATCCAATTCCATAACGTCTTATATATATGTCTTTGATGGTCTCGACAGTTTGGGGCTTGACAAACAATAATGTTTTGGCGCTGGTCGAATGGCAAACTGTTCCATAAATGTACCGCGTTATAAGGGTGTGAATTACCTGGGGAGGGGTACAGAGGAATTTATGAACATCAGATTTTTAATGAAAACTGCGTCGTCGCACCTTTCTCCCCGGTCCACCTTCTAGGGGTTCTGGTCATAGCTAATGGCAGCAGATGAGGCTTAACCATTAACCGATAAACACCTTAGGCCTTTTAAGGGCTATGCCTCTCCGGTTTTAACATCTGTTTAAATACCATTGTCATAATTCTTTATTGTTGATAGAGAAGAATGGAAAGGATATATAGTTTCTTTTAGTTAACACACATTTTATTCATAAGATAGATTAAACCTGATTACAATAGAGCAAAATTTACAAATACTATTTACTTCAAGTTAAACTACCAAAGAATTATTATGAGGTTTTTCCTGTTCCTGTAAAGTTCCCTTTAATGATAAATATTTACAATTATTACATGTGAAAGTTACTAATTAATCAATTACACCAATCTCTAAATCTTATTAATCAATCTGTTTCACTTAACAAAAGAACTTTGGTGACCACCCGATATTCACAAAGTAAGCAAAATGAGTGTATCATTACGCGGGTTCCACTCCATTGTCAGCTCCTTGGCATGGGGTGGTGGCTCCGTCGTGGTCTTCTTTTCTCGTTGGGCTTCACGATTTATTTGTTTTAGCTAATCATGGATTAAATAGTAATAATATCAGTAACAATAATGACATTTTTATGTTTCCAATTTGGGAACACTAAACTGGTTTCTAAATGAAAGGCTCTTCTTGTGAATCTGATTCACTTTTTACTAACTCCACAACTATTTCTTAAGTTGTCTCCATCACATATTCTAGCTTTTCATGGTCACCGTGCTTTCAAGAGAACATCAACAACACTGCACAGTTTCACACTCTCTGAGAGATAGAACAAGAGCACAAGAGACCTCTCTATTTTCAGTCTTTGATAATATCCCGTAAGGTTTGTAAAGGGATACCAGTCACATGGGTCGATTAAACTTTGTTGATTGGTGTTCAACATCGGACCTGAGTTGGCAGACACGGCACAGCACTCATGGCACGAGGAGGAAAACGAGGGGTGGACTCCACTTGACTCGACAACTACTGTAAAGTAATGCTACTGTCACACAGCTCTACTGCTAACTAATCTGTCCGTCCGGTGTAGAAAATCTAAAAGATTCTCCAATAAACTTTCTTCAGAATAAAGTGGATATATTGGTTATCAAACTTTTTCATAACTCTAGGAAATAAATCCTATATCTTCTTCAGGGGGAAAGGGTCCTTACATTGCTCCCCAAATTTCAAGGTTTGTCCATCACATGATGACAAATCTTCACAAGAATATCATAAAATTCAAAGTCTTCCGAGCCATACCTTCATCTCCGTAGTCGGAATTATCCTCCAATGGGGCATAATACAGACAGCCTACTCACCTGTTCATACTGAGTGATCCTCCATCTCCTCACACAGCAAAGAACTCTTTATTATAAACTATCAATAAAAATTATTCAATCAATAATACATCAAAGATTCATAAAATTTTACAGAAAAATCATTATTTTATAAAAGAAGTTATAACAGAATAAAAGATTGCAATAGGAAAATTCTAATCCCAGTTTCACATAAAATTCACCAAAGATCAGGGCAAAGTGCCTTTAATGTTTACATAATTATTCAAACTGTAGATTTAAGATCTAGGTTATGTAATAATTATATATTTCCAATTGATTAACATAAATTCATAACATATGGTTTACAGAAAATTACATTTTGTTTGAATGAAGTGCATAATAGTTCATAATAGTGAAAACAAATACTTAAAAGAATTCAAAATATGCCGTTAATTGTAAAACAAGCACAGACAATGCACTATTTTCAATTCGTAAAAATTTCTTTTATGCGGTAAAATGTAAAGTTCTTATCGATAAAACAGAGCTCGTTAGCTTGTAAAAGTTATAACATTGTTCATAACGCGCACATTGAACTGATGTACACCGGTTGAGTTCACGGTCTAAAAGTTCAATGTTCATAGCAAAAGTCATTTTCGCATTTAGAATTATTATTGGAAATCATCGTTGCTAGTAGCAAATATTGTATTCACAATCGGTAGGGATCATCATGATTATAAGCAGTCACTTCATGTTGAATCGAACGTTGTGCTAAAAAGCTTGTAGATCGCATTTTAATTTTCATCTGTTCCGATGAAAACAGAATGAAGGAATGTATCAAAGTAGAAGGGGCGAGCCGTCGGCTCTGACGTTCGAAGTCGCTCCTATTTCTTCCTCGTTTCCACCGTGTCATCGATGATTGACACCTCGCTCATCGTCTCGTTTCATCATGAAAAAAACCAAGCGGGGGGGGGGGGGGAGAATACGCCATCTTCTCTCTCCATCATTAAAGTTCATTCAAACGGTTCAAAGTTCTTAAAAGTAATGATACACCAATCTACTTTCTAGTTCATATCACTATGGTCACCAAAGTTTTAAATTATTTTTAAATTAATTATAATCCATCTTTATCATTCATAAACATTACCCATAACTCCCATTAACAATTTAGTAGGAAAACAATCACGTAACTTTCACACTCCAATCAAGTTAAATAAATTTGGAATAAACAAATAAATAATGATTATTTAATCATTAGGATAATAAAATTCATTAATTCTATTACTTTTCCAACACAGTATAATAATCTTTCGTAATCAAAGTTTTTATTTCCATCCTTTACTGCATTTCCTGGAATAAAACTTCTTTCAAAGTCACACAAAGGAATGGGGTGAGAAAAACATACCTTCACCCTCCAGGAAATTGAAATGAGCTAATCCCAAGAAGGGGGAAAGCTTATCAGTTAATCCCTTCTCCATTCATGTCCTATACAAGTACTGTTACAAGATAGGATTTAAATTTCAAAATAAAATTCTTTGCGTCACTGGGTTCATGATTCTCCATTACCTCGATCATGTTTACATTCCTTGCATTTTGCGCTCGTCTAACGACTAAGGAATCACGGGGGGAGCTTCTAACCCTTTCTTTTTCAGCCACGGGGCCTAAACTCTATAAATTATACCCATGTGGGGGACGAGCAGGTTCCTCTCGTCTTACTGGTTCCACGGGGTGTGGAGGTGCAATATTACCTCTAGGTATTTGCATGTTCCTATGAAAATAGGTATAGTTTTCGATCGGAGGTTGAGGGGTTTCTGACTCTGGAACTGGTATATTTTCAGACTCAAGATTTTGAGAAGATTGATTCTCCGTTTGCTTTTGCACTCCATGTGCTGGTTTGAGTCTATTAGCATGAACCAATTGTTTATCTCTCCCACCGATTTCCTGTATAATGAAATTTACTGGAGACAGTTGTCTCACTATTTCATATGGTCCTTTAAAATAATCAGCCAGTATCTTTGTCAAGCCTTTTTTGACTAAGGGTGCATGTAAATAGCAACAATCGCTGACTTTAAATGTATAAGGTTGTTGCTTGGGGTCATGATATGCTTTTCGGGTTTGTTGCTGCTATTCAAGAGTTTTCTTCGCTATCTCGCATGCATCTTGCAGTATAAGTTCGGCTTCATGAGCATAATTTTCATCAATATCATAAGTTACGCGTCTGGGGGTGATTAATATTTCTAACGGCAAGGTTGGCTCTCTTCCATAAAATAAAAAGAAGGGCGTTTCTTTCACTGCACTTGTGGGGGGTAGCATTGTAAGCGAAACTGATGTAAGGCAAAGAAATGTCCCAGTTACATTGTTGCTTATTGACATAATGCTTTTTACATAGCCACCATTGTTTTGTTATAACGCTCTACAGCTCCGTTCGAAGCCGGATGATATGCTGTAGTAAATAAATTCTTTATTCCCAACAATTTACACAATTCTTTCATTAATGCTGAAGTGAAATTCCACGATCTGTGAGTAATTGTGTCAGGATCGAATAACGAGCAAACACCGTCTCTACTAACGCTCTTGCCACCGTTTCAGCTTTCTGATCAGGGAGTGCAATAGCCTCCGAATATCGACTAAAATGGTCGACTCGAACAAGAATATATTTGTTTCTTCGATCTTTGGTTGGTAAAGGACCCACCAGATCGGCACCGATTCGATAAAAAGGGCGTTCCGCATTAGGAAACTTTTGAAAAGGCTGTTCCTTCCTTTTCAGAAGGGGGGTCTTCTTCTGACAACTTTCACAATTACGACAAAATTCCTGAATATCTTTATTCATTTCTTCCCAATAAAACTGTTTATCTACTATCTTCCTCATTCTCTTTGCTTTAATATGTCCGCTCATAGGTATATCATGGTATACTCTCATAACATACTTCTTGTATTTTTCCGGTACTACTATTCTTTCCCATTTCTCTCTCCTCAAAGTACTTTCTTTTAAATTGTATAACATGTCGTCATCATCGAGAAAATAACCATCGGCATCCATTGAACCATATTGCTTTAAACGTTAAATAACAGAGCTGAGAATTGAATCTCTCTTTTGTTCTTCTACTATTAATTCACGAGAGATGACAGGGTCATACTCTGTTACTGCTCCAATGGCTACTCTACTGAAACAATCAGCATTGCCATGTCTGCGTCATTCTTGGAGTGTCATTCCCCATCTAGATAACCTCGATCCAGGAGTTCGGATATTAAATAACCACTTCAATGGTTGATTATCAGTAACAATTTAAAATGCCTTGGATCTCACAAATATACTTGGAATTGTTTTATGGCAAAAATAACAGCCAAGCACTCTTTTTCAGTTGTGCTGTAGTTTATTTCGCTGTTTTCAAGAGACGACTATGCGATAGGAAATTCTTCCCCATCTATCTTTTGCGATAGAATTGCTCCTAGTGCAAAATCACTTGCATCTGTTGACACAATAAATTCTTTAGAGAAGTCTGGGCTCCTCAGAACTGGCGCTATAATATGAGCATTTTTTAGAGCTTGAAATGCAGCTTCTGTTTCTTCTGTCCATTCAAATGGAAGTTCCTTTTCCGTCAGATTCGTGAGGAGTTTAGGTATATGTCTAAACGAATCTATGTGATATCGATATAACCGGCTATTCCTAAGAAGAATTGCACTTCTTTAACTGTAGTTGGCTAGGGAATTCTATTCCTGCATGTACTTTGTGAGGGTCTGGCGCAATACCGCTCTTAGAGACGATATGGCCCAAAAACTTGACTTCCAACTTTACAAACTGACACTTCTTTGGCTTCATTTTAATATTAGCCTCTTTTATATGTTCAAGTAGGAACTCATGGTCCTTTAAATGCTGTAAATAATCAGCTGAGTAAATCAAAAAATCGTCTAAAAAGACAAGTGCGAATTTACCTTTTATTTGTCTAATAGTGTGCTCCGCAGCCCTTTCCCACACACTCAGCGAATTAGCCAATCCCATGGGTAATCCCTTGAATTCATATTTGCCTCCGGGGACCACAAATCCTGTTTTAAATCCATCCTCTATACCAAGCTGAAAATATCCTTGGTTCGCATCTAAAACATAAATATTTTAGCATTACCCAACACTGAATGCGTCTCCGATATCAATGGTAAAGGAAAAACATCAAGGCGTGTCCCCTTGTTTAATTTTCTATAATCAACAACAAACCTAAAGGTTCCATCCTTTTTCTTTACTAAGAAAGCTGGTGCTGCACATGGAGACGTTGATTCTGTAATTACATCATGCTTTATTAAGTTGTCTATCATTTTATCCATGATTTCTCGCTGTGCATACAAAATACGATACAGAGCTTGAGTAATAGGTCTCGCATCTCCAGTATCTATACTATGATAAAATGCATGTGCATATTCTAGATCAAATTCACTCTGTGCAGAACAGATTCTAAATTCCCACAATAATTTCTCAAGTTGCTCTCTTTCTTTCCTTACCATATGATCAAGCTTGAACAAATTTAAATATTCCTCTCTACTCAGTGGCTCTCTTGTTTTCTCATCTTTAATCTCAATCATATGATTCATTACATAGGAGGGTTGTTCTGCTTCTTGTAAGCTTCCTACTCTTTTCCCTTTATCTAAAACTAATTCTTCCTGCGAACAATTAATAATATGGATAGGAACAGCATGTTTGTCTGTCACTTCAACTAATAAATTAGCTGTTTTTATCCCTGATACGTACAAATTATAAGCTTCAATCACACCTTGTCTTCCTTTCAAACCCTTTTCCTTTACTAGTCCTTCACTCACTACTTCACAGAGGGGTGGAATGGTAATTCTTTATTTTAAATACACCGGCACTGTTTCCATATATACTGTTTCTTTCTGTTCTTTAGTAATTAAAAGATTATTCCCTATTCTTTCCTCATCTCCTAAGATTTCTATTACATTATTCCTATCCCTGATGACTTGTTCTTTAAAGTCAATAACAAACTTCTGAGTCACAAAAGTATCCTGGCCCAAGATTATATCACATTTAAAAAGCCATGGTTCATCCCACGTATAACATTCAAGCTTATAAGTTTGATTTCCCGGTCCTACAGGTATTTCATAAGCTCTATCTGTTGAAAACCCATGTCCTGTGATACTTAATAACTCTAACTTAGGTTTTTCAATAACTCTAACTATATGTCCCCTTTTCTTTAATTTATCAATCATCTTCTCTGACAATAATGTAACTTTACTTCCTGTATCGACAAGCATTCTCGTTTTAAAAGTTTCCATCAATGCTTCTATCATTAAACAATTTGCATTTTCTAATTTATTCTTTTTCTTTATGGGGTTTTTTTGTATCTGTCTCACCGAAGGAGCTGGTTGTGGTATCCTTATCGGTTTTCTATTTCCTCTTATTATTTTAGATTTTCCTTTATTCTTTTCTTTCTCTTTATTCTTTCTACATTGATTGATTCTAGATTGCTGTGCAGAATAATCATTAATCGCCTTTGTCACTGCTTCCTCAACCACCTTACTTATTCTATCTTCCGCATTACTAACAACATCTTCCCTTATTAAAACTATCATGGCTTTTTCTTGTTTATTATAGATACGTTCTATCCTTTCCGCCATTCCTACTGCCTGTTCCCACGTCTCTGCCTTCGCATACATCATACCCTTCCGAATATGTGGCAGTATACCCTCTGCAAAACGATGTTTTAACCTCTGCATTATAATTGAATGCCGCATCTCTTTCTTAGCTTCCACTAAATCATCATTTTCCCCTTCTTCCTTCTCCACAGGGGGTATTAACCTTCTCCTTAACGCCACTAACCTAGTAGCATATGTTTGGATTTCTTCTTCTTTTTGCATACAACCTTTAAATTCTTCTTTTTCCTCTAAAGTTTTGCTACCAAATCTGTCTATAAGAGTGTTTTTAAATTGTGCATAATTCTCAGGGTCATCGAACCTACCACTTTTTCTAACATACATAAGTGCATCTCCTCTTAATCTCTATCTGGCCATATTCACAGTGGTTTTTTCTCCCCATCCTCCTGCTAGGGCAACTTCCTCCACACAACGAAAAAATTCCTCAATGTCTGTCTTCCCTTTAAATAAGGGGATCTCCTGATATAGGGGCAAAAATTCTTGCTCTGTTTTAAGCTCCATTTCTCACTTTGTCAAACAATAGTTATATTATGAAGGCTAAAAAGGTTTAAATTTTTTCTCCTTAAGTTTACGCACCGATGAGGAAATAGGAACCTCCTCCTTGGATTACAAGAGGGGAGCAATATCGCTCTTCCACACCTCAGAGGAAAATTTAACAATAAACTTAAATTGTATTTAAATTTATTTATTTACCTGAATTAAACCTATTTTACCCATATTACGCGGGTT
Organism: Rhysida immarginata; assembly: GCA_023313115.1. Lineage (NCBI taxonomy): Eukaryota > Metazoa > Arthropoda > Chilopoda > Scolopendromorpha > Scolopendridae > Rhysida > Rhysida immarginata. The sequence continues at coordinate 280,311 of JAHWFO010066807.1, read as the reverse complement.
CCTCTCCATTGTCAGCTCCTTGGCATGGGGTGGTGGCTCCGTCGTGGTCTTCTTTTCTCGTTGGGCTTCGCGATTTATTTGTTTTAGCTAATCATGGATTAAATAGTAATAATATCAGTAACAATAATGACATTTTTATTTGTTTCCAATTTGGGGACACTAAACTGGTTTCTAAATAAAAGGCTCTTCTTGTGAATCTGATTCACTTTTTACTAACTCCACAACTGTTTCTTAAGTTGTCTCCATCACATATTCTAGCTTTTCATGGTCGCCGTGCTTTCAAGAGAACATCAACAACACTGCACAGTTTCACACTCTCCGAGAGAGAAAGCAAGAGCACAAGAGACCTCTCTATTTTCAGTCTTTGATAATATCCCGGAAGGTTTGTAAAGGGATACCAGTCACATGGGCCGATTAAACTGTGTTGATTGGTGTTCAACATCGGACCAGAGTTGGCAGACACAGCACAGCACTCATGGCACGAGGATGAAAACGAGGGGTGGACTCCACTCGACTCGGCAACTGCTGTAAAATAATGCCGCTGTCACACAACTCTACTGCTGACTAATCTGTCCGTCTGGTGTAGAAAATCTAAGAGATTCTCCAATAAACATTCTTCAGAAGAAAGTGGATATATTGGTTATCAAACTTTTTCATAACTCTAGGAAATAAATCCTATATTTTCTTCAGGGGGAGGGGTGTTTACAAGGGAAAAATCCATCTTTCCATCCTGAGATAATCTGAGGGGGTATTAAAAGGTAATGGGTGGGTGTCCTAGCCGTGTCGATCATGACAAGCCATGAAAACATGAAATGGGCTGGATGTGCACCATTGTAATACACTCTTGCGAGCTCTTTTAGTTTAATAAAAGTAATTAAAGAGTTAAAATTCATAAGTTTCACTTCGTTACAAGCTGACGTAATTGACTGTGTGAGATTTAAATTTAAAGCCACTCTAATAATATTATTAAGTGCTACTTTGAGTAATTGGGTAGTGTACTTGTTCAGAGGATACCATATCAATATGGCATAAGTAAGTCCTAGAAAGACTTTCGTTTTCAGTATGGTTACCATCTCTTTTCGTGATAAAGTCTCCACAGAGTATGAACCAAAAATCTCAGTTTGTTAGCTTTGGCTATGATACAGTGTAATTGTTGAACGAACCTTAGGTGGCTGTCAAAAATAATACCTAGTAATTTCATGGAAGCGGAGGTGTCTTCAGGGGTTTTCTGCTATTTTAGGACAGAGGTTTTATCTGGGTTAATCCTCATACCTCTAGCACTGAACCATGTGTGTAAGTTAAGAACATCTTTTTCAAGGTCTAGGTCGATTTTAGTTGTGTCAGCTCGTGTATAAGCTTTTGTAAGTATGATGTCGTCGACAAAAGCTCTAATCCTAAAATATAAATCGACGTAAAAGATAGGCGCAGTCAAAGTAGCAAAAAGAGTATTGCTTATTGATGAACCTTGTAATATACCTCGCATAGCCAGGGCTTGAATGGTATAAGTATCCATGGTAATACAATTAAGATGTTGAGAGAAAAGGTCTTTAATAAGCACCATGAAGTTATCAGGTTAAACCATGGTCTGTAGTTCCACAAACAGTTGTGGGTGCAGTACTGTATTAAATGCAGTACAGGCGATCACGAAGATCTGTTTATTCTCCAGAGCATTCACCGCTTCAATGTTAAAAGCGAGCAAGAGGCCCTGTACTGAAGTAGAGGGTCTGTCCCTAAGCTGGTCTTCTGGTAATTTCTCCCAAAGATGCTCAAACATCGGGCAGAAAAGCACTTTCTCAGCAATTTTATATAGCGTTGGAAGAGTAGCAATCGGTCTAAAGTTTTTTATATCAGTCGGGATCCCACTCTTGTATATTGGGTTGATTAAGGTTTGTTTAAACTTGGCTGGAAACTTATTGTGAATACTAATTTCGTTAATTAAATGAGCTAAAAGGTAATTGCCTGCCATACCTCAATTCTTGATTACTAGGTGATTCACTATACCATCGTTTCTACAAAATTTCAATTTCACTCTCCTTATTGCCCAGTAGACTTCCTGGGAAAGATAAACAGGCTTTTCCCAATCGGTATGTAACCTCTCTAGTGGTCTACAGAGTGGCGGTGGAACTGCACTATTAAAAGAATCGTCAATCCATTCTAGGTAGGTTTTAGTCTTTGTTATATCCAATATTATATTATCTTTTTGCTGACCTTTTGTAACAAATCTCCATAGTAAATTGGGTATCAACAGTTAAAAATTTTCTCTTTGCCTTTCTAATTTCTGATTTGTATTTTTTATTACAGGTCTTAAGTGCCTCTAAAGATATTGCATTATTCAAATTTACATGACTTCGATAAATGACTCTTTGCTTCCATAAATCTTGATTTTTTGCGTCCACCAATGTGTGGTTTTAGGGCGTTTCAAACCGTATTTAGTTACTAGTCCCATCTTCAATAGAAGTGATTCAATCTCAGATTGTAGATATAATAAAATATCGTCCACGTTATTGGCTGTCATAATATGCAGACCAGTCATGGTTCATCATCATATTTTTAAAGGCTGGCCAGTTAATTCGACTATAATCACTTTTTTCGTTTTAAGGTTTCCATTTCGGGGAGTAGGTATACCTTGCACTTCCACATGTAAAGTAATGCATATAGTCTTGTGGTCACACATAGGCAGATGACCAAGATCTAAAGTAGATATGGACCATTCAGGTGGTATAAACACTTGGCCAATAGTGGTTTTAGTTTTTGCAGTGACTCGAGTCGGCACAAAGACACAGGGAAGTAGACCCAAAGCTTCTATGGCATCATACATCATCTGTCGCATGAAGGATGGCTGGGAGAAATCAACATTAAAGTCACCCATAATGATATACTTAGTACCCAATTCTAATTTTAACAAAATATCTGTAATGGTTTGCTTTTTGATATAATTTGGACGATAAATGACCATAATTCTAAATTTTTGTTTAAAACTGGCAATTCGGACGAGTATGTAATCAAGGCCCTCCAAAGAGTCCTTGTGTAGGATTTGCACTTTGTATTCACATTTACTCAATAGGGCGACACCTCCACCTCTAGAAAGATGGTCTGAACGGTAAATAGTAAAACCATCTAGGCAGAATACATCAGATGACATGTCCTTGGCAAACCAAGTTTCTACCAAAGCACAAACCTGAACGTTGTTGGTTTTGAGCCAGATTTCGACATCTATTTTATTAACTAGTGAGCGGACATTAGCGTAGGCGAGAACAATACGATGAGTGCCGTTGATCATTCTAGTAGGATGGTCTGTATTACTGGTTGTGATGCCTCGCATATGTCTTATCTCGGTAGACATCCTCTAACAATGTCAGGGTTTTCCCATGGAAAACACGCACTGAGAGGTCTTTCGGCCAACGAGGCTGTTGCCAGGAGGGACCATGTAGTTCTTCTCTAAGTCTAAGGAAGAAATAATGTGAAGGTTTGCTCTCCTTAGTCAACCATCTTCCATATTCTATGACTTGTATATTCTGTGCCATAAGCCTTTCTGCCAATGTGGATGTAGGAATGTTTTCTTCCAAGTTGCCAATACATAACCTGGTCATCTGCGACTTCCTGATTGGCAAGTCCCAATTTTCTTGATTATCATGCTCTGGTGTTGTGTGATGATCCGTTTTTGTCATAGTTTCAGTATGGTTAGAAAGTTTGGATGGTTCCGCATATTTATCAGGTTTATCATTATCATTATCCAACGGTCTGGGACTGTTTTGGGTGAGAACAACAGGAGAAAGTAAGATATCCTTGTTTGATGGACGATTTTTCCTGTTTTGATCTGTTTTTAAGTCTTGATCCAGCACATTTAATTGATGGTCAAGGCATTCACGACTTTCGTATCTGTGTAGGAGACCCTTATTCCACTCATTCAACTGTGCATGTGACCTTAAATTCCCTTCCTTAGTCTGTAAATCAAGGACTTCGTCTGTGTTATCCTTGGGCATTGAGTTGGGTTTGTAAGAGAGAATCAGTAACTTATTTAATGCTTTTTCAGTCGAGATAGTAAGGTCCAGAATTCTGTCTATCACATTTTTCATTAGCTGCCTCACAGAATCCTGAACGGAGGCAATTTTGCCTTTGATAAGCAAGGGAAGCATTAAATAATGGTTCAATAACATACTAGGCATTTGCACATGATTTATAGGATTATTCTTAAAGTTCTGCCATTCTTGGCATATTGTATCTATTTTTGCTGCTAATGATTCATTTTCTTTCTGCTATTCACAAGGCATTCTTGGATCACTGTCTTACAATTAGGTACTAAATCTCCTCCATAGATGGCATCACTTATAGCTGAACGTTTTTCAATCTGGTCCTTTTGTCAAATTCCTTCATATAATTCATCACAAATTCTTACCATGTTGTTCGTCTTTTGCTCCATTTTTTGAGTTCGCTTTTTTCCAGATCGATCACTTATTAATGTTTTAAGTTGATCAAGTAACAGCTCCTATGTTGGTGGTTCCAAAGTTACATTTTCTTGGCGGAAAGTTGTGGGATCCATTAGGCCGTCAGCCATGTTTTTTTTTATTTTATACAATATACATATATGACCTGTAGATCGTTGACCATTGAGCATGGGCACGTTTATAAAATGGCTGTTTGAAAAGAGCAGAAGATTGCCTATTTCGGCAAATAGGAGCATAGAGATGGAGACCTTGCTACAGTACACAATAATAATAATAATAATGTAACAAATGCAGAGAGAGAACAGACAACTAGGGTCAGCTGAGTGATCAAAGAATTGATGTTCCCTCACAGGCGTAAGCCCAAATTGGGATTAATGAAACACAAAAACGACAAAATTACAAAGAAAAAGAGACACAAATAGAAAGAAAAATTAAGGAGACACACAATTATCAGCAAAAATTTAATCAACATTAACTAAAGCCCAAGATAAAAAACTAATTAATTTAAAACCAGAAACAAGCTTGGCAACATTAATATGCCATTTATCAAAATAATTCAATTCAATTCAATTCAATTCAATTCAATTCAATTCAATTCAAGTTTATTGCCGTTCAAACAGCACCAATGTGCCAAGACAGAACAGTAAGACGTAACGAAACAAAAAATTAACAAATCTTGCAAATTGCCAAAAGGGTAATAACCAAATAAGTAACAAACAGAACAAAATAAAATTTGGCACTAACAAACAGTGTAACACTAACAAACAGAACAAAATAAAATTTGACTCAAAATAAAATGTAAAATTAATTACAAATTGATTTAAAATACAATAAATAAAAAAATTTGTAAAACGTGGGCAACAATACAGTGTTATGAAGAAAATACAGATGGCATAGCAGAATAAAATAAATTAAAAAGGATGTAAGATAAACTATGACTAAATACAATTAATGAAAGAAATGCAAACATAAATGCCAAACATTGAAAGGAATTACAAATGAAGAATTACAAAATAAAATTAGAATAAAAGTTAAGATCTTAATATTAAAAAAGGAAATAATAAAGGTAATTAAAAAATATCAAAATCGGAATGGTACAGATTGTATTCATATTGGATCCTGTAGATCGTTGACCATTGAGCATAAAGTGGCGGTTTGAAAAGAGCAGAAGATTGCCTATTTCTGCAAAAAAGAGTATAGAAATGGAGACCTTGTACAAAGTCTGTGTTGATGGATCCTTTGATGATCTTCCATAGAAAAGTCATATCTTTTTGCAGTCGGATGTCACATAGTGGTGTAAAGTGGTTGTCGTAATTAGGGAACTTTTGCTTTAGATACTGGAAGGAGATAGATTGCACTCTTTCGAGAAGTATATCTTGCTCCTGGGTGCAACCATTCCAGACCTAGCTACAGTACATAAGCTGCGGGAGTACAATACTTTTATAAAGTAACAGAAAAGTTTGAGGAGTACAAAAAGTATGTCCGTGAAGCATAAGTGCCCTGCACAACACAGAACTTTAGTACGTACATGGATTAAAAGTGAGCTTGTCATCAAGAATGACTCCAAGATCACATATTTGATTGATAGTCTTAATAGTAGTGTTGGCGACAGTATAAACATTGTAGATGGGATTCGTTTTATTGGTAAAGGCAATATGCGCATATTTGATAATAATAATAATAATAATAATAATAATAATAATAATAATAATAATAATAATAGTAATAATTTAATTCAATTTAATTTATTCAGATCAGAATGTACAAGCAAATACAAACTGCCCCTACAGGTGATAAAACCCAAGCGAGGGGAGGGAATCAAAAGGAAAAGATTACATTTCGGACAAATAAATCAAAATCAGACATTTAAAATCTTAAAAATAGAATTGGTTGGGTCATTAAAAATGTCTACATCTTTATGAGAAAGGATTTTATTATACAAAATAACAAGTTTATATGAAGGAGTAATCTCACCAATATTTTTCTTCGTACTAGAAGTTATTAAAGTAAGACACTTTTGACGACTTTTTCTAGGAAATGACAGCCCGATAGATGACACAACCTCGGGCATCCAAACAGCCCCAGAAACAATCCTCTTAAGGACATTAGGAAAAATATTACCAATGATATTGGAAAGAGTAAACACATTTATAAATTCTATATATAGATCATGCTTGTTATATTTTTTGAGAGAAACTTTAAAAATGCAAGAAATTTCTTTTGTAGGAGTAAAACGTTTTGAGTGTGATGAGTAAACCAAATTAGCACACCATATGTAACTTTAGGAACTACAATAGAAATAAATAACTTTATGATAGTTAATGGGTTTTTGAAAAATGCGGTAAGCTTTTTCAAGAGGCCAATTCTACGGGAGACATCACTTATGATGTTATCAATATGCGGGGTAAAAGATAACTTATAATTAAATAAAATGCCTAAATCTTTAACTTCGTTCTTTTTCCCAATGATATCATGACCAATCTTGTAATGAAAAATAAAATTTGTTACTTTCCTGGAGAAAGAAGCTACGTGTGATTTGCTCGAGTTAAGACTTAATCCGTTCGATTTAGACCAAGAGAGAATTGAGTCCAACGTTTCTTGCATTTTAAAATAGTCTTGCCAACTGACAACGCACGAAAAAATTTTAAGATCGTCCGCATACATTAGAATTTGAACATCATTAGTTGGTAAAGAAGCTATTAGGTCTGCAGAGTAGATATTGAATAGCAGCGTTCCCATGGGAGAACCCTGAGGAACACCACTATTGATTTTACCAAATTTCCAGAAATTATTTACAGGATAAAGCATAAAATATCTATCAGTTAAAAAGGAGTGCATCCAGGATAGCATATTTAATTGGAATCCCATAATCTCTGGAAAAGAAGGTCAATATGAACATTATCGAAGGCTTTAGAATAATCTAAGTAAATTACACCCACTTGATGACGAGTATCAATAATAATAATAATAATAATAATAATAATAATAATAATAATAATAATATTTTTATAATTTAATTTTTTATTTCTTTAAATTATACACTACAAAACAATCGTCAGATTTAAAAGGACAAATTAAAAATCCTTTCAAATAAACATTCACAATTACATATAACACCCCAATATTCCAAACCTCATCACGGCTTGTATGGAAAAATAAAGGCCTATAAAAAACAATTATTTTACAAAATAATAGCATAAACATGCAATAATCTACAATAAATTTCAAAAATCGATAGAAGAAGGAAAACTTTTTCATGAAAATTATTTACATCCAATTATACAATCACTTTACATGCACCTCTTCCAATAGAAAAATCTAGATTTAACCCGGCGTCACTCGCGCGAGCGGTGTTTACACCGCACTTTTTGATTTTTTTGATTTAGCTCATCATACAGTGGCACTACCTTGTGATGACTTCCATGTATTCCAAGTACAACTTATTGGCAACAGCTAGCACCAATAAAAAATGTTAAAATTAAAAATTAAAAAGTTAAACTTAACAAATTAGAATGCAAAAATTAAAAAAAAAGCTACGATTTTGGCATAAATTTATAAAAGTATAATAGAAATCATTTTGTTATTTTATCTCACTGATTTCTTTTTTATCAAATAAAATCACTTTTAAAAAGTGCGGTGTAAACACCGCAGCGCGGGTAGTGCTGTTATAAAATTTGGCGCGAGTGACGCCGGGTTAATTAAGTTTTCTTTTCATATACAGGAAATTTTTATTTAGTGAAAATTACATAATAATACTAACAGTAAAATAATAAACATTTAATAATAATCATCTATCAAAAATAATATTGGTATATATGGAAAACATTTTTCATTCATGTTCTTATATTCAAATCTGAGTTTATATTATATTAAAATTGTTTTCGGCATTCTTCCAATGTATAAAACTTGATTTAATCAAATTAAAGGATGTTAACTGAAGCATCTCTTCTGGTATATTATTAAATAGGTCTGGGATTTAGAATTGTCTTTCTCGTATTCCAAAATTACATAAAATTTCAGGTATTATAAATTTTATGTTTTTTCATAATGAGTATTCTTGCTTCCTGCGTTTTATGTCATTTTTCGAAATGTAATTTTACGTAAATACTATATATTCAAAAAATGTTCTAGATTATTAGGATTTTTAATTTTTTATATTGATACTCTATTAGCCGGAGTACTAGAAGTTGGGGTGCATATATAATGAGGTTGGCGTGGTCAAAAGCAGCCAATCAGCCTGCAGTATTCGTGTCACATGGCCCCACACACCCCTCCACCATCATGCTGACATCACGTGGCCATTTTCGGGTCACGTGATAGGTTTTTCCTGTGACGTCACGCCAGTAATGATTATTTTTAAATTTTATTTCTCATTTTAATTTTTTACCTGCCATTTTTCTAATTTATGGGTGTTACCATTTCAGGTGTGGTCCTTGTTTTTGGGCGTTGCTCCTTGTTTTGGGTAGTGGTCCTTGCTTTGGGGTGTTGATCCTCTGTTTTTGGTGTTGGCCCTTGTTTTGAGTGTTGGTCCTTGTTTTGGATGTTGGTCCTTTTTTTTGGGTGGTGATACTTGTTTTTGGTGTTGGTCCTTGTTTTGGGTGTGGGTCCTTTTTTTGGGCGTTGGGCCTTTTTTTGGGTGGTGATACATGTTTTGGGTGTTGGTTCTGTTTTTGGGCATTGGTCCTTGTTTTGGGTGTTGGTCCTTGGTCTGGGTGTGATCCTTAATTTTTGATGGTGGTCCTTGTTTAAGGTGTGTTCACTCATCTGACTGTTTAATCACGTGATTGTGGCCATGTTCTGATTCCTTGAGGCTGATCATAATAAAATTTATTTCATATTCTTAGTTATGCACTGGTGTTGGAGCTTCACTGCAAAAGGGGCTTTTGTGATTTTATCTCACAATATAAGCTACTCGAGTCTGCTATATATACCTACTAATTCGAGGTGTGCTAAACAAGCTGGCTTCCCAAGTTGTTTTTACCTAATTACTAATTATCTTTTTGTTTCTACCACAGCCAAATTTTTTTCCATCGGATACAGAAGGGATCATAATACTGTGCTTATTTACAATGTGTGTAGTGGCCTTACAGTATAAGAGATGGACAATAGAATTACCAACTAGTTTCGCCATTTATTCCCGGCTTTGTCAAGGTACACAACAAGAGGCTTGCAGGCCTTATATACAGAAAAATGGTACAGATGGACCAATGAGCGTAAAAATATGATACATAGGAAATGGCCAATAAGAGAAACAAGTGAGATAAGCATGAAATAATTAAAATATAAAACTATAGGGAATGACAAAAGTGATGCGAAAAAAAACGTGGACCGTATAGAGAACATATCTGGTTGTCAACAGGGGAGATTGACAAAATAAATGGGTTGCAAGCATCTCCGTAACCGTCGTTCACCCCTGTCAACTATGCCCGTGGTGCACCACACTTGGCACGTCGCTGATTTTGAGTATTGTCATTCTGCTATGCACAGTACATTTTCACCATGGCGGCACGCGAGCAGTTCAAAAAACTAGCCGTTTCAGAAATACTGCCGCCCTTGGCTCGGAAGCCAATGATCATGGAGATCGGATAAATGGTAAAAGTTTCGCCATGAGTCCAACACTTGCAATGTTTTCTGCTTCCCTCTGACACGCTTCTTATACCCCCCCCCCAACTCTGATACTGGTATGTACCTTCTGGACGTAATGATATTCCACCAAAGTTGAACGTAGGGGATGGTCACATTAATCTGATTAGACTGTGTATTAAAAATGCATCTGAATAACAATTTGTAACCAGGTACAAGTACATATTAATTTTTACTGTTTTGTGATACTTAACTCTTAATCTTATTTTGAATGTTTTTTTCTAAATATAATACGTTTTTATTATAATTTAAAACCAATTGATCTTTATTTAAAATCAAAGATAAACAGGGTGTCCCAACGGTACACATCCAAAATGAAAAATTGAGTAGAGGACCTCAGTACCTATGAGAATCACCCCCATGTAATATATCTAAAATATTACTGTTAAGATTTTATTAACGATATTAACAATTTTGTGTTTTTGTCGGTAACCCTTCGAAGATGCGCGCACGCACGCACACACACACACACACACACACACACACACACACACACACACACACAAACGCACACAGACACCGGCCAATGAATTAGAAACCTTCTTTCAATATGGTATGACCCTCCTTTGGTTGTAATTACAGAACATACGCGGTTTGGCATGGACTCTACAAGGCGTTACAATGCAGGTAAGGTAATCACAGACCATGCATTCGTCAGAGAGACCTTCAGGTACTGCAGAGTAGACGGAAGCGGATGCCTTCGACAAATGTCTCTTTCCAACATGTCCCATACATTCTAGATCGGATTCAAATCCGGACTTTGCGCTGGCCACAACAGATGTTACAACTCGGTGTCATGTTCAGAAAACCACTCCTCAACAATTCTTGCTCGATGGACAGTAGCATTGTCGTCCATGAAGAACCGTCACCACTTGGGTTGAAATGCACCATTGCAGGATGGACTTGATCTGCAACAATGTTCAGGTAGTCTTTGGCTTTCACCCGACTGTCAAGGAATATCAGGTGACCCTTGCCATACAAATAATACATGGCCCATACCATGAGACGTCCTCCTGCAGCTTGAACTGTGTTCACAACACATTAGGGGTCCATCGCTTCATGGGGCTGCTACCAAATTCTCTGTCGGCTATCGGTGCAAAACAATGTGTGACGTGACTCATCCGACCACATCACCTTTTCCAGTCGTCTACTCTCCAGTGACACCATTCTTTACACCACTGCAGGCGAACTTTCCGGTTTGTTGCTTACACCAGGAGCTTACTCACTGGCATGCGACTTCCCATCCCTATTCGCTTCAACTCTCGGCACATTGTTCTGGAGGAGATTGGTTGCGATGATCCTTCATTGAAGTCTGCCGTCAGTTGCTCCACAGTAAACCTTCGGTTTTGCTGCACAATCCGTCTGACAAGGCGTCGGTTGCTTTCTGTATTGATTGTTTTTAATTCACAATTCTTCTGTTTCGACAACTCTTGTGGATTCCGTTTCCACGCATTGAACACCTTGTAGACCTGATCTTTTGAGATACCGGTCAGTTTTACTGTCCGGAATAACTCCTTTTTGGAACTCAGACAAGTCTGCTTTTTCCCCATTTTGCTCAACTTGAGCATCTGCAGCTTGTTCCTACCCTGTATCTGCAGCTTGGAATGAGCGTGTACCTCACATGATTGCATCATTTGCATATCACAATCGTTTCTGATCTGTGACCCCGTTTTACATATCAGTACAGGAATTCATCACGGGTTTCTAATTCATTGGACAGTGTGTGTAGAAGTTGGTGGCAGACACTTCGAACAGTTATTGTAATGACATGTTTTCCAAATAATATGTGTGGGTTTTCAATAATCCACCTCTAGAAACCTTTAAGATGATTTAGCTGTTCCCAGAGGATATATCAACTTTACTATACAACTCCTATTTTTGCCTTTAAAATTGCATGCCTTTTTTAACCTATTACATGTACTGTTATTTTCTGACAGTCTATTAAATACCTATCAGTGCTCCTGACCTGATTTATTTTGTTTAGATTCATCATCAAAGACTTCTGAAACTTCACAATAACTCAGAACTACCTACTTTAACTTTGATTTGTGAAAAATTGTATGCATGCGGTTCGTCCATTTTCTGAAATTGAATATTACATTGCCCAAAGAATATAATTCCATTGACCAAACTCCTCAAAACGACATACATTCCCGAAAACAAACATTTTAATGGAATAAGGTAAGGTTACTGACAAAATCACAAAATCGTTAATATCTCCATAATACATTTCGGATACATACATGGGGATGATTCTCATAAGTACTGAGGTCCTTTACTCAGTTTTTCATTTTGGACGTGTACCGTTGGGACATCCTGTATATTTTTAAAAAGTATATATTTAAAGGGGGCAATTTGTTTTTTTGTCCGGAGCGCATATTACCTATCTTTATATTGCTAGAGTTCATAAAAATGAAATTTTGGATACTTTTTTCGATTAAAAAAAGGTTTCTTAAAAGCCTATTCACAAGCATTGAACAAATAATAAACAGAACGCGAAATTCATGAGTGCCATTGACGTAAAATAATGTTCGATAATTTCATTTTGCTATATAAAATAAAAGCAAATTTATTGTGCGATAAATAATGGACATCTGTTTCAAAAAACGATTAAATTAAAGATAAAAATATTATTAAGTCATACTGCGGATGACGTTTTCAAATCATACTTCTAGTTATCCATAACACACCGCTTCTGACATCATAGGAGAACGCATAAGAGTCCTAATGAACTCTAGCAATATAAAAGTCGGTAATATGCGTCCGGGGCGGCATGAAAGCTAGAGTGGGCTGTGATGGAGAATCCATTTTTCCAATATTTTAACTTTTCCCTGTATGCGAAAATGATAATGCACATTACCCTCTGTCACTGTGCTAATGCATGACATGTTTGGCATAGATTAGCCGCAATAACTGCCTTCAGTGCATCTCCGTCAACAGCAGGCGGTCGACCAGAGCGGGTGTTATCTTCGACGGATTCATCTCCATCCAGGAATTTTGAAAACCAAAACTGAGCTTTTCATGTTGACAAGGCATCCTGTGCATATGCTTAACATACATTTCAAGATGTCTCAGTTGTCTTGTGACAGTTTGAATTCAAAAAACAATGTTGCTCGAATTTTGACCTTTCATTTTCCGCTTGTGACGATGATAAAGTAATTTCAATTAAGATTCTTCTCAAAACAATAGGTATAAAGATACAAATATTTATTAAGTGGTTCAGGCTGCTGAAATAAGCAAGAATTTATTAAATGACCGTGTATTTACCATTCTATTTGGAATTTCTTATCTTTAAGAATATCTCTGTATACATATCGATCCGTAATGTCATCTATTTGATGTATGTTGTCATCTATCCAGCGTAAGAAAATGCTCCCACACAATCAGTGCGATAAATGGTAATTGTCTCTGTTAGCAATTCATGTGCAAGATTAAATTTTTCACCATTAACACAGTCGAATATTTCTTATCCCGTCACTGCCAAATAGTTGAAACTTGTTTTTATCAGAAAGCAAGACTTTGCGCTACATTTTAGATGTCTATGACAAATGAGTATAGCAAATTCTAGTCAAGATTTACGATTTTTGGTGAAGATAAAAGGTTCCGTTACTTGAATTCCAGCATTATTCGAGCGGCGTGAAAAACTTTTCCAACTGATATTTACACTACGTTCTTCATTAATTTCACATATTTCATGTTTCTTTTACTTTCGCACTATAATGCAGTGCAGTCTAGGAGTTGTTTTGCTGGTCTGTCACTTCTTGGCGAGTCTGCCCTTTCTGATAGATGGGCTTGTATTTTACCAATTTAAAGTCAATTTGAAATGATGTATGCACTACAAATAATTATCCACATTTTGCCCATATTTGCATGCGACGTAATAGTAATTGGCTGAGCATGTAAATGGAATAAGCCGCTAAAATGGGGTTGGGGAGGGGATAAAAGTGATAGGTCTTAAACATTTCCCCCATCAAATATTGTTTTTAATTTTTTTAAAGAAAGCAATGCTTGATAAATAAAACAATTTATCAGCACCATTTTATTATTAAAATTTAGTTGCATAGTATCATATAATAATTACCTAACAAAAACCTCATTTTTTTTTGTCTTGACCAAGGATTCTATCCGAAACGTCAGCTTTTTTTTTTTCAGGGTCTTTCTATTCTGTGTCCAATTTGCTTTTTATTCCAGGTTCTTTTGTGTCTCGTCCTTTTTTTCTTTTACATCCATCATTAACAAAAACTCAATTTTTTAACATTTTTATAAATACACGGTTATGGTGGTTAAAATGTTTATACCCATACATTTTCAGTTTACAATGTATTATATTCAAGTCATAAGTGCGCATTTTTTCAGTAGGAAATAATTCTCCTTTAAGTATAATTTTTATTTTTAAAAAAACCGTTTCTCTTCTCTTTTTTTAAAACTGTGTGCATATTTATACAGGGTGACCCAAACTTATTCAGCATAATTGTTTAGGGACATTGTATGGTTCAAATGGAACAAAAAATGTCCTATAAACATTACATATAATTTCGATCATGTGTGAGATATTGACGTTTGTCTATTTTCTTTTATTTAGAGTCTTTTCCTAGGAAAAAACGTAGGTTTACCTATTTATTCTTAAATATACTGTTCCTGTTTTTCATTGACTTCGCCGTTGATTTGAGGAGTTACTCATATTCTGCAACACAACGTCGAAGTTCATTATGGCGTTTATTTTCACAAATGAAGTATATGCGAACATTCATTTTTACTATGGGCTTACTGCTGGTAACGCTGCTGAAGCCAGCAGGTTGTACGCGAATGCATTTCCTCATAGGTGCCTCCACATCGAGAGGTGTTATCGAGGGTACACCAAGTTCTAAGGGAGACAGGATCGTTCAGACGTCGGTGTCTCACAAATAATCGAAACCAGATGTAATGTTTATAGGATATTTTTGTTCCATTTGAACCATACAATGTTCCTAAACAATTATGCTATAGAATAAAAAATTGTAGTTTTCCAAATAAATAAATAAACAAATAAATGAATAAAAATATATTTGTGTAGCTTTAGTCTTAATTTAAAATTGAATTTAATTTCTATGCATTTGAACATAACGAATTTATTTTTGATAATAGCAATAAAATGTTCTTGTTGAGTAATGAAGTAGTATATCTATGGCAAAGAGAATGGTTTGAATTACATAGGCCAACAAAAAATAAGCTTTTAAAGGTCATTTTTAACGTTAAGTCCTGATTATCGTAAGCTTTCTTTTGTGCTGAATCTGAATGTCAGATTTTTATCTCTCACCCACAGATTTGTTTATAAATGAAACACTTTTAAATTATTCAGAGTTTGGGTCCTGATAAATTTCCTTGTGGCCCCAAAATATGGATACTTTAACATCGCAGTCGCTTCTCTTCACACCAATTGCTTTTTACATGTCAGTCCTTATGTGCATAACTTGGAAACGTGACGTGAAGGAAAAAATCTAAAAGCACGAAAAAAAAAAAAAAACCCCACAAGAATAAGTCAAATTCATTCAAGTTGATTTTCCATAGTTGGCCTGAGTTACTGCAATGAAATAAATGTGACGAATTGGATCCGTTTAGCAGACTGAATGACAAAGTGATTTATGACAAAATTAGAGAATCGAGTTTGAAATTTGACCCCGCAAATCAAAAATTATAAGTTTCCCGGTTCTCTGCTTGCATGCGACCGAAGATTATAATGTTCAGACTATCCCATTCTTTCCGAGGGGAGGATAATTGTTACGCTCTTCAGCTCGCATGCAACCAAAGATAAGGAGAAATCCTTATCAGCGAGCGAATTTCGACCGAAAACTGGCGAAATTTCTCGGCAATTTCCGTGGTAGAAATTTCTCGGCGTTTTGTTTCTTCAGTTAAAATAACATCACGTCATTGGGTCTACCCTATTCGATGGGAAAACTGAGGAGGAAATGTTTAGCGTTTTATAAAGCAAACAAACTCGAAACAAATACGTTATCAGATCATTTCGTCATATCATTCACTTTGTCCCAGAATCACTTCCCATCACTTCATTCACTTTGTCCTAGAATCATATTGTCTCGCAGTCAACTCGACATGTTCCGTATGCTACATTGAAGTCATCCAATGAGCTTGCAATGAGGATTGTGAGTGATCCACTCATCGGATTTTGGTGAACTTTTTTTTTGTTTTGTTTGGAATTTGCTGTTGAACAAATGTGCAATTGGAATTTTTTATGTATATCTTACGGTTTTCGAGATAGAAATTAGATGTGCCTTAATTTGCATATTTGAGAAGATTGAAGGTGCTCCATCAGATAGAGCACCTTCCATCATTTCTTGTAATGGAATTTGCGTAACTACATTGGTATCCAAGATAGGAAGAGGGTAACTGACTTTTAACTCACCCGGTATAATTTTAAAATGAATGATTACCCTGCCTTGTACAGATATATGACAAATGTAGAAGGACATTTATCACAAAGGAATCTAACAATGATGACGATGCAGATACTTTTGAGGGGACTATCCAAAGAATTATTGAAAAATGTATTCTGTAAATTAGTTGTAATATTAATAACCGTTTTCCAAGCTGGTTCGGATCCTCCACAAAGAAAATTCCTAATAAAAAGAAAAGAATTCACGAAAAATGCAAACAAACAGGGCGGTATTAAGTTTAATTGGCGAAAACTCTTATTAAATTAGATGTAGAAAATTTAAAAAAAAAGAGCAAATATGCAAAAAATTTTTATTCAAGTAACCCATCTTCCCATCTTAACTCGCGATACCAGGACGAGTTTGGCTTTATTAGGAGCTCGTTATTATTATTATACGAAAATGCCTGTTGTAAAGTTTCAAAACAATCCGACATCTCTCAGCCTTTGGAATAATCATAGAAAATTATAGCGCTAATTAGAATTGTTTTTTATGTTTATCTGCTAGTGCGCGAGATTTTGAATTGTGTCACGCGAAAACAATGCAACATGGCACGCTCATATCTTGCATGCGATCACATGATAGAGCCAAAAAATTTTAGAAACTACTGTGAAGGCCATGATAGAGTGAAGTACTTGGAGAATATAAAACAAATTTTGTGGGATGCGTGCAGTGTTCCTGGCTTAAAATTTTTAGAATGCCCCTCGTCTCAAATCAATTTATGAGATTATTAATGCAGAAATTAAATCATCTGATTTACTTTAGTTACTTAATTTTAATTGACGTTGTAACGCTCCGGTTCTGAGCAACGTACAGTACATTAAAAATTGGTGCTTTCTCGCTCGAAAGCTAGGTGCTAAACCAAAGAACTGACTTTTAAATTGATTCGGTAAATCGCAAAACACGATTAATTGTTTGACAAAGGAATTAAACACTCCATACGCTAGTCCTTCGAAATATAAAACTGTTATTTATTCTTTTTAATACTAATCATACGCATACATTTTGCTATATTGTCTGCTTTTAATTTGTTCTCATAAAGTCAATATTTTTAACATTTCTCGTTAATACCATTTCTTTTGGTGCAAGGCTCCATTATACACAATGTAAACTGGGTTTTAACCTTAAACTCTAGACTCTTAGTGTTCTACATATTACCTTGTCGATACAAGTTCGTAATACATATGCTCAGGGAGGTCTGGGTCGACCTTTTCGACACAGTTTTATTTATGTTAGAATTTTATTTATGTTAGAATTTTTTAGAAAATAAAAAAAACATTTATGTTAGAATTTTTCTTAATGCAGAATATTCAAACGCAATAATCATTAACATATCTTTAAATCATCTTCACGTTCATTAAATGGTTCATTCAAAATTTATACTGACATGCAAAAATTTCATTTAATTACAAAGACATTCCACTAACAGTGATAGTTACATCGATCTTATCTACTCTCCAGGTAAGTGCTAAAATCTAAATCTCAGATATTTTTCTGGCCTTAATCATATCTCTTTTATAGCTTATCATTTATCTCTATAGGCTGATCATCGATTGGATTACTGTTGAATTTCCTCGAACGGTGCTTTTGTCAAGGTTTTTGAAAACGTCTTTGGGTTTCTGTGTTGCTCCTGGCGTCATTGTTAGATTCCTACCCTTCCAAATTCCATGCGCTGACATTGTGGGCTGGATGTCTTCAAATCTATTCAAAACCAAAAGGAACACGGCAGAGTGTTTTCGATTATAAATGTTATGGCCAAAAATAACTGCTACCTTACCGGATTCGCAACTGAAGCATTCGTGTTAAGTAAATTATCATCCTGGCGTGGCCTTCCATTAGGTCGTTTCCTCTTTCGCCCATGTGCCAGAGAACATAATTTCAGGGTTAGGGTTGCCTTATAATCTCATTTCTCGTTATTTGTCTAACTTCTTAACAATAAATTAAATTTCATGAATTTAAACGTTCTCGGCGAGATACTGGGTCCGCGAGGCATGTTGACTCCTTTATTTTGGGTCCCCTACGTTTAGGAAAACAATGTCTTGAAGAACATGGCTTTCTTCTCGTCCGACGCCATTCGCTCCTTCAGCCTCTGCTAACTTCAAGTCACAAAAAAAATCTCTACATTCCTTCTAACAAAGCCCACAAGGTTCATCATTCACGTGTCCATTGTCATCGAGAGAAACAATCGCTTAGATTTCTATGATTTGTCTTAACAATGCACCTTGTACATTTTAGTAATTTTTATATTTTCTGTAATCATTTTCTTTTAATTATATGGTATTCAATTTCTCTTTTTTTCTCCTGCAGATTGAAGAACAGCAACTTCAAAGTCGTGACACTTCTGATTCTCGGGGTTTTCTAAAAAATAACGAAAGTTCATTCCCTATAAGTCATCGTCATGACCTACAGAAAAGATCATTTCAAATAAAAAACAACAACAAAAATTCCGCGCGCGCTCGAAAATTTTTGTGGGTGTTACAACGTCATAATTTTCGTAAATACTGACTGTTTGATGAATATGGAAATAATTGTAATGTTCT
>JAHWFO010066807.1:227771-251255 GCA_023313115.1 Rhysida immarginata | reverse complement strand
TGATACTGGTGTCCGATCCAAAAATAAAAGTTTGGAGAAAGCCGCTTATCGTTTTGTTTACTTTTGAGAGCAATTGAAATTCAAATCATTCTATAGACGATATCTTTCTGAATTTTCAAGATATTTGCTTGGGCTTTTTATAAGAGTAGCTCTGTACATTTGGCTAATAAATTATGCAAAAGACAATTTGGTAACGCATGCGCATGCGCAGTTAAATATTATTTAGTAAAAATGTTCATATTTCATCACATATTTAATATTTTTCTATTCTGATTGCAGCGTGTTGTCTGCACTATAGTTTGTCAAATTTCCTGATAATGGCATTGCATTGGGTTGAAAATCCTGCGTGTTATAAACAAAAAACTTAAAAAAACATTTCGACCTTTTTAAATAATCCTTTATATCTCCATGAATATACGTGCTATTCTCATAGAAATAAACACAGAAAAGTAAAACAAGACTCTTAAGCATATGCTATAGCTACAATTCATTTCAATCATTATTTTCTACAGGGTGATTCCAAACATTATTTTTTTGGTTCACTTCTTTGCTGGTCCCGTATTTGCCTTCAGGAGAAAACCTTCGATGAAATATATGAGGCGTCACATCCTTTTTATTGAAAGTATCCAATTACTTTCTTCCAATCAGTGTAGTTATTATAGATATAAAAAGCAAGAAAATAAAAAACATTTTTTATCTTTGCAACAATGTCTAACAATTGAAATTGGGAATTTAATTAGACACGCCCATTTTTCTTTCGTTGCATAGCGTATAATATACTTTCAATGACTAAATTCAGAAAGAAGAAGCATCATTTCAAATGAAATTAGGAAATATCGTCAATGTCTTCCTGAGTTGTCAAATATTTTTTCATAATTATTAATACAAATCTGAAATTAAAACTTATTTAACTATGATCACCATAGAGACTGTAATTAAATTTAATTATTACTAAGGATGTATTAATTTTCCTGAACTCTGTTGATTTTTAACCCTATTCAAAGTGAACGCCGTGATCTTATTTTGTACAACATCGTGAAAGGTTTTGGTTTCGATGAGATGCTGACAAACGCCATTAGAAGGCAGCACGTTAAAATCCCCCCTACTTTGTGCTCGATGATCGAACCAGCTTTAACATGGAAGAGACTCACTCTCCCTTATGAGCTCTTGGTATTACTAAGTTCACATTTTTAGTGGCATTGGTCAATATCGTTACTTAATAAAGAAAGTGTCATTACTCTTTTTCTATTGTTCAGTTATTTGGGCAGTTTTGTTAGTAAAGTAGACAAGGCAGCGAAATTGTAAGATAGGTGAGAGTTTGAGGTCTTCTCTTTCTTCCTTTGGTGTTAGTAGGTTATAGGCCGATTGTATAACCAGGTCGCTCAGTCGGTTACACATTCCTCCTAATTTCTGCCTACACCAGGTGTGGCAAGCGAATAGTGAACCAACTCAAACAATGCCAGCATTTAGCTGTGAACTCCGAAGGTTACTTTAGCAACCACTGCTCTGCTTTCTAAGAGGTGATAATGTAATGATAGACTCACTATTACCCGTCTACTGTTGCAATCTTTCGGGGTCCACTATCCAGATAGTTGTAGTTGCATTCATTTTGGGTCTTGTTACTCTTTCCACTGAAATTTTGTTTAATCAAATTTTCCGTTCTCTTTAACATCAATTTACTGTTTGTTATTCTTTCCTTTTCTCACGTGTGAGTGTCTTTGAAAAAAAAATTGTCTTTCAAGGGATCCTTTGTTAGCCAACATGCCCTACCTCTTACAGTGTTGATGGTTTTATGTGAATTTAAGCTAAAGTTGTGTGTTTAAATTTACAAATTTTCCACTTTCAACACTGTTGAGGTTTATACATGCTTCTCGTTACTAATATATGCCTGAAATAATATGCTGTGATCGTAAAAAATGCAGCATTTCTCGTGTTTCAATTCAATAGGGTTAACCTTATCTTCATCTCTTTCTCTCTATCTCTCTCTCTTTCTCTCTTTCAAGAATTCTTAATCCCTTAATCTTTTGTAACTACAAATGCTAAACGACTGCCATTCCTCGGGTATTTATTAATGAATACAATTATACAATGTTTATGCTACAATTCCGTATCTCTTTTGACACAAATCACACGTATTATTCTGTGGTATTTTCTCACCAGCAACAGGGCAGAATATAGGTGACATAGGCTGAGTTGACGTTCAATTACGCGTTTTCAAATTAATGTTAGGGTTCGATCTGGTTAAGGCAACCATCCGCACCTCTTGTTTTAAGTTTCTCCGATTTTTATCATGCTTTCATTTACTCTCAGCGTTGGTAAATGTTCAAATACGTAGATAACCGTTACTGTTCGCCGATGATTGCGAGTGCATTTGTACTAACATTGTCTATACAATTCGACAGCAGCTTATTAACTGACATTGTTAAAAGGTTGCTTTCCTGAAATTAATTGAACACAGTGGTCAATTCTTCAATTTAACTATTCTTTTTACTTTTCGGACGAAACTTAGGATATTTTATCTTCTCTGCTGTTGTTATTTCAACAGTATACATAAAGGTGTAAGCAGTGGATTCCTATTATCAAATTTGTACATAACTGTTATCAGTTAATTGGGCACTGTGTATGGTTTTTGGCATGAACAGAGTTGCAGATCCCCAACTAACTGCGTTTTGCAGTAATCCATGCTAAAAATAGTCGTGTCTTCCAGTTAGGTATGTGAAATATGTTTCCTCATAAGTTTCATGGGTTATTCGGCTAATTAAACTCTGTCTCTTGGTAAATTTTGTTGGTACATTGTCTCAGTTGACTACTGATAACCCCGTGCCGTTGAATTAGAAGATTGGCATCGCAGACTTTATAAACTCCGTTTCTCACTATGTATGTTTAATTTTCTTCTACTCTCCATGATTTCTGTGTTCTGATTGTTCAGTTTGTTGTTTGTATTTTAAATAAATTTATCCCGCTCGCTCAATGTTTACTCTTTTAAGGGTGTGCAGGGATAGTGTAATATAGGTATCAGTCTAAACGTGCTTTAAGTTAAATTAAGGTTAAAATATCACTTTGACATTTTACTGTTAGTTGACTGTGTGCCCTACACAGTCCAGTGGGTTGAACATCAGGTTATCATTCACTGGTTGAGTGATGGTGTGAGTTTGATTTTCTGTGACTCTAGGGCCCACATTTTTTTCAGTCAATCCCCATTTTTAACCTGTTATACACATACTGTTAAGGTCAAAACTCGTTTTTCTTTTCGAGTTTTTTACAATTTTTGATGTCATTAAAAGTTGTTAACGACTTTTGGTTCCAGACTGACCTACGAATGATGGGCATGAAATACGTTTGTTTGTGGTTCAAACAAGTAGCCCCACCTTTAGTTTCACTGATTTTTCACCTTGTTAAAGTGTTTCTTTTTCGAGAAATGAGTATGTAATGGCGATGTTCAAGTATTACATTGGCTGCGTTGGATGTCATCTAAGCCGGCATCTGATACGATAAATGTTCGCGCTAAAAAGTCTCTGCGTCTTTCAAACCGGGTTTGTGAAATACGTTTGTTTGTTTGAGGTTCACACGAGTTGCACTGCTAGTTTTACCTTATTGAAGTGTTACCTCATTATGTAAAATGCGTACGCAACGGTTACCCCTGTATTTCAAGTATAACATTGGTCAAGTTGGATGTCATCAAGTTGTCAGCTGTTAATCTAATCGTACGTGCTAACCCAAACTAAAAAGTCTATGAGTTTTTCAGTTGGGGTACATGATATACGTTTCCCTATTAGTTTCACAGGTTGTTTTACCTCATTAAAAGTGTTTACTTTTTGATGCACTGGTTACCCCGTATCTCATGTATAACATTGACCATGTTAGATGTCATCAAGTTGGCTATTGTTATGCTTATTGTACGTGCTAGCCACACTAAAAAAGTCTTCACGTTTTTTGCGATTTTCAGTCAGGGTACATGAAATACGCTGCTTTGTGCTCCATTAACGTTTCCCTATTAGTTTCAAAGTTATTTTTTTACCTCTTTGAATAGTTTTTTTCCAGACAACTGAGTAGTCAAAAACTTCTTCATGGTGTCACAAGTTAACGGCCTTATTATTATTATAAATATTATCTTGAACAGTCATTCCAACACTAAAGTTTTAAATATGTTTGACACTTTCCGTCTCCAATTCACCTTCAGTCACTCAAATTCATTAAAGGTGCGTAAACTACAATCATTCAACTCACACGTTAAGAAAAAATTAAAACCTATGTGGATAATTGTGATGTAAGTAGAAATAAATAAGTCTTTCGCCACAGTTTTTCCTATTTATTGTGGCGAAAGAGTTACTTATTTCTACTTACAACTCACACATACTAATATCAATTTTTAATGAACCGAATTTGTACTGATTCTGCATGCGTACATATACTGAATTTTTCAGCCAAAAATTCATTCATTAAGTCACAATGTTCTAAAAATTAAAGTTTCGCTCAGTTGGTCGACTGGTTGGTTGGTTGGTTGGTTGATTGGCTTGTTATCTAAAGTTTGAAAACATTTCATGCATTTCCCTAATTTACCAAACACTGTCACACCTTACTATTATGGTGTTGCATGGTTGTAATCAAGTGTGAATCTATTCACGACAGGATGGTAGCTACAATCTCTCTAATCTGTCCACATTATGATGCAGTCAAGTGTGTGTGTATGTGTGTGTGTGTGTGTATTGTAACGTGCAAGAAAGGAAAATTGGTCTTTCCGACACGTACAGCCAAATTCTCACTGCTATTACGCACAGAGTTTTAAGTGGAGGATAGTTTTCTAAAATCTTAAAATATTTATTAAAAAAAAGATAGAAGGGGGGCATAAATGAAACCAAGAGAATCTCCATCGATTAGCTATACAGGCAAAAGTTAACTAGTTAAAGATATTAAGATAAAAAGCTGTTAATTAAATTATTAACTCGTTATTTTTTAAATATGTAACCCTTCTTGCAAAAATATCCCTTTTAAATCTTGTGGCTATCAAAAAGAAAATCTGAATACAAGCTACCCAATTGAATAAAATTTTTTTTATTGCGGGATTTTTGTTTTTATTTATTTTTTCCAGTTTGATCAATTCTTTTTAACGTCTCATAATAGAAACTTAGGCCAGTAATGAGGAATTTGTATGACAGCATACGACGTTGACCAAGGTGAGATTCAACAGGATTGGATCTACAGTGAGCAGACAAGCCAACCGTATGCTGCTGGAAGATTGACTAAGTCGGGGTGAGAAGTGCTGGCCCAAGCGATCACAAAACTTCTAGAAATAGAGAATAAACCTCAATAACATTCATTGGAATTAAAATAAAGTTTAAAAAGGAAACAAGGATAAACAAAAAAAGCCTTTCACGGAAATGGAATAGTCCAAAATTCTAAGTTGACAGAACTGCATCGTGATAGAAAGTTCATAAGATGATATTAGAGATTAAATCCGAGGATCCATCTCTTTTATTCAGCCTTCGGAAGAGAGTTCAAAAGATCCAAAAAAAAAAACAATGATGCTGTCGCACTACAGTGTTATAAGCCAACCAAAAAATGAAAGACAGAATATATATCAGCTTAAAAGTAAAAAAAGAAAAAGAAAAGAAAAGTATATGCAGAAATTAGATCAAATTTGCTTCGGAAGAAAATTCAGTAAAAAAAAATTAAGCGCAACTCACCTAAACAGCAACAATTCACAAACGATTATGACTAAATAACACAACCAGGAGGTTAGGCTGTAACAAAATGATAAGAACAACTACTAAGACAGAGACCTGACATCCAAACACAGTATAGACAACTGTAGACAGGAGCAATCATCCAGGAGTAAACGTGTAACGTGATGAGCAGCTCTGAAAAAAATGCTAAACTGATAAAGAAAGGGAATTAATCAACATAAGCAATATACAGAAAAATGTACAATAAAAAAACACATCAAATAAGTGTTGAAGATTCCGAAGACCATGGGCATGAACTAAAATCAGAACAAAAGCTGGAGATGTAATAAATTAGTTCTGTTCTATGGCGTAAAAGAAACATGAGTCTGACATCAACTTTAGAAACTTATTGACTGCGAGAGGCCGGTGAGATCTATCAAAGGTTCCGTAAAAGGAAATCCCGGAAAAATATTGAATTCAAGTAAAACAGGGAACTGTTAATTGTGGTTGAACGAAATCAGCCGGACGAGCGTCCAATAATGGTTGAAAATGTAAAGAAAGATGTGTACTCACTGAGGGGAGAAAGAACGACTAGATTCATGGTATGGCGTTACTATTGTTCATCATTCAAAGGTCAACGACGGCGAAAAAATAATCAACTGATGATGAAAATCGCTCCGCTTTGGTGTGTGAAAGGTAAACAGTCAGTCAGTCTAAAGGAAACTGCAATGGAACGATGACCATTCTCAGAAGCTAGCGTAGACATCGAATCATCTTCGGCGTGGCTCTGGGAATCAACCGACTCTAGAAATTGCTGTTCCATTGTAAGGAAAATTTGCAGAACAAAATGATAGTCGGGACTAGCTCCATTCTGTGCAACCGCCGAGATAAATCTGCCTTACGATTATTTTTCCCTTTTTTCTTAAAAACTCGTTTTCACAAGACATACATGAACGCGCGCATGCAAGCTAAAGCAAAGACGCGAAAAAAATGTAAATGAGCGAACGTGTAGTTAAACGTGTATTTATAACAATAAAAACGCAAAAGCGATATAAAAATCATCTAACAACAATGCACGAAGCATTTTTCAAAATATCTGAAGAATTATTATTTTTCCTACCCAAACAATTCAAAGCGATTATAATTCATCAAACTAAATTTGCGATATTTTTCTAAAATATAATTTTTTCATATTTTAATAGATTTTCTCATTTCACAATAACAAGCAAAACGATGTAAAGTGTAGTCCCCTTACTGCTACAGTAATTAATTAATTCTTAAAACAGACCGAGAAAGAAAAAAACAAAACAAAAAGCTCGAGCAAAGGATGATTTAATTTTATTTTTAAATCTACAACCCGATAGAACTATACATAGGTCCACACTAGTTACGATTCCACTCGCTTTTAACGTGGAACGATATGATAATGGTTCGGAACCGATGTGAATTTTATCTCATTCTCTCCAAACGTACAACGATATTACACATAAGTGTTAAAAGCCCATGTATATCCTTAGCCTACCGGAACCCTAACACATAATGAATTCAGTAAAGACTTTTACCAAAAAGAAGTAACCTGGCCAAGTTTGCATGTAGATGTAAACGTCACAAGAAGAGAATACATTAAGGAAACGGGGCTAAGTTCCATATCAGCTGAAAAATAAAACCTTTCAGAAAATGTTATGTGTGCCCTTTTAATTCTTTTCCGAGGAGAGGGCCACCGTAACCTCCTCAAGAGAATAAAAAGATTAAATTACAAGTAGATTACGAACAACTATTTTCACGTAGGTTTTTATCAAAAGTCAATTAAAAATTACGTAGTTCATAAAGAGTTTCCGTTTATTTGGGTCCAAATTTTATTTAATACCGTACGACCAATATTTGGGAGGAGATTAGGAAACCAGGGGGTAGCCCGGTACCACAAACGCTCGAAAAAGGTAAATTAACCTGCGTTAGAAAAAGGAAAACACTCCGTAAAAAAAGAACGGTGTACGAAAAAAAGAGCGCGAAAAGAAGGAGTATGCACATAACAGTATGCATGTGTGTGTGTGACAAAGTAAATATCTTGTTTGGCAGCCCAGTGTCGTTCATGAACAAACATTCTCCAAAGTCAAACGACTCAACATTTTACACAACAGCATAGTTAAGTTTTTAATATCCACTATGTCAACGTCACAGATGAAAAACATGATTTCGTTCACAACACCAATCACTAGTGTATGGTCAGTAAGAAATATGATAAGCATTCATTTTATGGTACATTTCACAGTTAAACTCGATATAAAATACAATAAAAAGGTACATTTAACTAGTAAGCAAAATACTAGCTTCTATTGTCTTCATCTTCAGTTCAAACTATTCTTAGGGCTGCCATCTCATGCACTTTTCGCACAAACTCAGGTTTCATACTTTCAAATATGGAGGCATTTGTTCAGATGTAGTGAAGATTTGAAATGTAATACAGAAAAACCATCCCAAATTTATCTACCGTAAATATTCTACTATAATGCGAAAAACTTTGACCTGCAAAACCACATAAATTTGTGGGATCGCATTATACAAGAGGGAGAAATTAGCGCTATTACAGCTGGGGAGGGTCTGACGAACTTCAAAAGAAAATAGTGTATAACATTGAATATATTGGTATATTATAGTGCATTATGGAATATATAAGGTACATTAATTCACTATTTATCTTAATTTCCCGTCCATTTTTATATCACCAAAAGCTGACGGGGTGGGGGAGGTAAAACGAACTTCGATGTGATGAATTTCAAATGAAAACTAGCATAAAATATTTAATATACTGGCACATTACAGTATATGTGTATGACATCATACAGTTTAAACAATATACAATGCATTGATTTGCTTTTTTTCTTAATTTCCCATCCACTTTTCCATCACCAAAAGTTAACTTGGAGGAGAGGTGGTGATTTGAAAGCGAACTTCGATCTGATGAATTTCAAACGAAAACTAGCATATAATATTTAATATACTGGTATTTTACAGTATATTATGTGGTATATAGGATATATAGCACATTTATTCCTTTTTTTCTCAATTTTTCGTCCCCAAAAGCTAATGCAAAAATGAATTCTCAAAAACAAAATGGCGACGCTATTGGCGAAAAAAAATCACTGTGATCACATTTTATTTATTATAATTTTTCTTGCTGCCATTTATTGATAATAATCGAACAATATAGGCATGGCATTAAATAAATTTGTAACAATAAAGATGAAAGGTGAAATAAATTTTCGATCAGTAAAATTTTTAACAACCACTAGGCCTATGTTCTATCTCCTGTAATTGTACAAAAACGTTTTCTAAAGTTCAAATGAATATTTATTAGAGTACTTTATGCATGAATACATAATAATAATAATAATAATAATAATAATAATAATAATAATAATAATATAGTGCCAATAACAGGAGGGTGAAACCCATCAACCCACCAGAAAAACCGGAGGGTGAAACCCAATGTTGCCCCTCAACAGGCCAGAGCCCAAAATGGGGTTAATGATGAAAACACATATAAAATAAACTAATAAAATTAATAAAAAGTAGAAATTAGAAAGAAAACCAAAACCCAAAAAACAGGCCAAGTCAAACAGGAATAGAGCATAAAATATAATAAATAATGATAAGGATAATAAAACAATAAAATAATAATAATAATAATAATAATAATAATAATAATAATAATAATGTAACAACAACTGAGGGACATACATCTAGAAAGCCTAGAGAATGGACTTCAAGTTGCCCCCCCACAGGCAAGGCCCAGATTGAAGTTGATAAATATAAATAAAAAAGGAAAAAAAAGAGAAAAAATAAGAGCACTAAAAGTTTAAAAAAAAGAAAAACAAAGAGAAAATTAAGAAAATAAATGGACATGATAGTCTTTGGCAGCAGATAAATTAAAATCTTTAAAATTAGCCATACAATTCTTAACTAACTTATTAACGGGGTTTATGCGTTCAATGTGTGAGTTCCATCAAATAACGGAATTTATAACATAACCCCTACGTGTTACCCTTAATGATTGAAAATTATAATCTGTTAGTAACGGAAGAACGTTAATTCTGCCATGATAGACACTTAATAATACATGAAGCGATAAAGGTTAAAATTGTTATGAACTAAATATGTTAAGTTGTTTTTCAGATGCTTTCTCAAGAAGGTATTAAAACTCAGACATTTGCTCTGAATTTTGTTCGGAGCTTGAACATTACCACCTGACTAGATCCAAGCGCAGTAAATTATCTTAGGGATGACAAAGCTTTAAACAACGTACTAAAGACTCGAACACCCGAGAAAAAAGTGTTATCATACCTAATCGCCACGAAATATCAATATAAATCTGATTAATGTGATTAATGAACAGTTATCTGACAAAGTCACTCCAAGATCCCTAATAACGCTGGTCTGAGTAAGGGAGTCATTGTTGACATGATATTTAAATAAAAAGGGCGCTGTTGATCGACTAAACGTAACGACAAAAGATTTCTTGGCATTTAATTCCAGACAGTTGTCTCTGGCCCATTGATGCACATGTAACAGCGCCAGTTGGAGTCTATCGCAATCTCTCTGGTCGTCTACGGCATAATATAGTTTTACATCATCAGCGTGCATTAATATTTGCAGTTGGTAAGACGCAATCACAAGGGGAAGATCTGCGACGAAGATGTTAAATAATAAAGGACCGAGGGGAGAACCCTGCGGTACACCACTTTTAATGGGAAAAGCAGAAAATGCTTGATCTAAGAAACACATTCTGAAACTTCTGCCATTCAACATTGAACTGAACCAATCTAAGGCACAATTTGATAGTCCAGCATAGTTTAACTTGGTCAGCAGACAAGAGATGTTAACATTGTCAAACGCCTTAGCAAAATCCAGAAATAAAGCATCTACTTGTTTCCTATTTTCCAAGTGACGTGTGACATAATGCATAAAAATTGCAAGGTTAGATTGAACACTTCTACTGTTACGAAAACCGTGTTGAGCGTCAAGAAGAAAACTCTCCACATGACTTGATAATTGGTCAGCAACCAAAGTCTCGAGTAACTTGGCAGGGAAGGAAATAATAGTAATGGGCCTATAGGCTTTTTGTATGGACGACTCCGTTTTCTTTGGAATTGGGTGTATGAGTACGTTCTTCCAGGCACAGGGATAATGTCCAGTAGTAAAAGAGACATTGAATAAATGAGTAAAGGGTACGATCATGCCATTTAGACAACACTTAAAAACAAAGTCAGGGATGTTAACCTACGTACAAGCTTTGGATGTGGTAAGTTTTTTTGAACGATCGATAATCTGCTGTGAGATACTGTTTAAAGCTGAAAATTTGTATTGATGGAACTCCAGTACTCAATAAGGGTGGTGTTGTCCAAAGCAGGAGTAGCATCGTTATTAATTGTACAGGCGAATGTAGAAGCGATCTTAAATAATTCGTCGTTTTCAAGTTGGAGGGATTTAGACTTGCTCGAATTTCGGCACTTCCGGGAAATGTTCTAGAAAGCGTGCGGATTTGAGCAAATCCCTACTTCAAGACCGCTGAAATAAGCTTGCCGATCGGCAGTCCATAACCTCTTGAAAAGTCTTCGCGCTTCAACAAATTCAGCATAATCTTGAGCTGACCATGATGCTTTGAATTTCTTATGGCAGCGTTGCTTGTCTCGCCAGACGCTTCTGGTAGCTGCAGATGTCCTCCTGGGAAAAGCAGGGCTGCTCCTAAACCTCGGCAAGTTCCCATTTGTTTGATCATGCTACCTATGTAATGGGACAGTAATATGAATGGCATTCCTGATCCTATCCGTGATCATGTTCCAAATGTCATTATCGTCCTCGGAGGCCAGGATACTATGCCAATCGCCACTCGCAATGATCCGATAGAGACTAAAAAAATCTCCGGAATAGAAGTTATACTCCGAATCTCTGATGAAGGCATGTTTCTCGAAAACAATAGGTAGAAATGAAAACAGAGTTGGATGATACCAGTCGGTGGTTACTACAGCCTCGTCGGCTTTGCTTACCGATAAATCGATGTTTGTAAAAGCCTTATTTAAGTTTCCACTGTATTTGTTAAAAATACAGTTAGCATTAACCAGGTCTAACTCACATAGCCAACTTTTCACAATAAGATTTCTCTGCTTGGAATAATATGAATGATAGAGATGATCACAAGCGTCAGAAAAGTTAAAATCATTGACTATGACGCAATCAGACAAATTAGGAAATCTGAAACTTCATCAAGGAAAATTTCAAAGTCCTCGTTACGTAACAGAGGTGGAATATATACAATCACAATAATGAGCGAAGAAAAGCGATGAGAGGGCTGATGACAAATAACCTCCACTGCAACTACGTCGACTTGTTTAACTGAAGTAGTAAATCTACATGCAGTTACTGTCCATTCTTTAGGTACGGCGATAAGGGTGCCCCTGTAATTATTTAAATTACATAACTGAACTTTAATAATTTCAAAAAATTAACATACAATAAAAGTACACATAATCTGCCATAACTGTAACGTTTTTGTCTTCTTAAAAATTAGATAACATTTTATTATTTAATTATAAATTTTTTTACTATAAACTTTTATAATAAACCACCATCTGTACTGTATTAAGGAACTTTTTGAAGAATCAGGCGATTATGAATCAGATTTTGAAGTTTTTTAATTGTATACATCCAGGTGATTGTGTGACTGGGTCAGTGAGTGTGTTGTTCTGTGGTTTGGTTGTTGTATGCGTGGCTGTGTTTTTTTTTATTTCGTTAGAGCTCATGTTATAAGATGTTGTATGGTGGGTTGTTGATTATTGTTGCGTTGCGTGTAGGTTAATTAGGTGTGCAGGTGTTTGGTGTAAAAAAAAAAAGTGTTTCGTTAAAGATTGTCTGGTTTTATTAAGAATGGGTTATTTTAGTTTGTAAGAGATTAATCTAAATAATTAAGAAGTTTTTTTTTGTACCCTTGGAGAAGCTGTGACAATGATTTGAGAAGCAGAGCGCAAGCTCTCGTTGTTGTCGCAGCTTTTCCAGAAATTCTTGGTAGCAACAATGGGATAACAATTGTTTGCTTCGTTTGTTGTGAAGCACGTTTTTTTGTGTGTGTTGTAATGCAGAGAAGCTCGGGGAAGAACGAATGTTTATTTTTGTCGTTATGAAAGACGCTCAGCAAGAAAAGAAAGCTTTGTTTTGCAGAACTTGTGGCTACCCGTCGTTAAAAGCCCATAGATTCGTATGGGACCTACCGTAGCGGAAATTTCGGGAAGAACCGTTTGGTTGCGACAAGCGTCTACCACTCAAGGAATAAGGATCACTTCGTGAACGTCTTGTTTCAGAAAGGAATGTCGGCCGCCATCCAAGATAAGAAACTTAGTCAAGATCATCTTGTGACCGGTGAGATTGTTCTCTATTTGTTTTGTCCCCGATGAAGCCAGGCTGATGCACAGTTCAAGAAGGTGCGGTGCAGTTTAGTAAAATTTATTTTTAATTGAACCTACCCCACCATGGCGGAACTTAGAGTTCGTCATACGGAGGAACCTAGGTGTATCACTGCGCCATTACGTGACGCTAAGAATTACGAGACGCTCATTTCATTGCTTGTTTTATTCGTCAAAACGTTTAATGGTTTTGGAGTATTAATGATAACTGTAATAGTTAAGAATAAATCCTAGTAATAGTTGCGAGAATTTAACACTCGAAGGATAAGCGGGTAGTTTTCGCATGCGGAGTTTGGCACATGAGAAACAGAAGGGAAATGTTTTTGCATCTTTTTTTTTAGAGATGATTAAAATATGCGTGGCAACAGTGTGGGCAGTTCTTAACAACGATCTTGAGTGAGGGTAAAGCGTTTTTGTATTGTTATTATTTCACGGGGTTACAGCTCTCCTCCCCTCTCCTCTCCCGAATCTTAAGGGTAGGAGTGATTGAAAAGGAGGGCGTGACACATTCATGTGTTGTTTTCCCTCACCAGGGTTGATTGATACCGAGCTGGATATCTCATTACTTACATCACTGCGCATGACGGAGTTTTGTTTGATGTTACAGTTCCCAATCTCATGTGTTAAGCATTTGTTGAATTTGTAATATGATTGTTAAATGTTGGATTAGTCATTAATTCCATTTTTGTCTTGTTTTAATATACTTAAAGGGAGAGTTTTAGAATAAATAATTGCATGTTTTTTTTTATTTGCTAGAAGAAAACTTGATTGGGGCCCCAATTTATTTTATGAATTGTAACAATTTTATGATTATTAAAAATTACTAATTAGAATGATTTGTTTTCATTACCCACCACACCTACCTTTCAGATAAGTGTCACCTCCTCTCCGCGAGTCATTCTCTACAACCCGTCCTTATCGCGCGTGGTTAACTTTTACGAGTCGGGGGACTTGTTGCCCCCCCTCCCACGCGTTCGGGGGCACATTTTGGCGCCCGAACAGGGACTCGCTAGTTCGGCATATTCCGGATTAGGGGTGGCTGAAGGTGAGGTGTGTGTGTGGTTTACTGGTAGTGTGCAAGAATTGTTGTGGTAAAGAGTTTAGTATTAAGTAAGTGTGTCTATTGTGGTATAAGTATGCCTGTAGAAGGGGCAGAAGGTGATGGTGATGCTGCACCAGAGCCAAAGATGGCCGGCTATGCAGGGGCTGTGCTTCAGGAGCGTTCTTTGGGTGTGAATACTTAAGAATATGAGAAATGGGGAGGAGGAGGTGGACATGGTTGTGTCGGAGGGAACTGAGATGTGTATTCCGATTAGGGAGCTGCATATTGGACCGTTGGTGCCTGAGGCTGATAGTGCTGTTAGGTGAACTATTTACGAATTCGGAGAGTGTTTTGGAAATGAGGTTGCATGCGTACGTGGAGTCAAAGATTTTGTGGCGGACTATATGATTGATAAGTCAAGGCCAATATTTATCAGGCAGTACAGAATACCATATATATATCGTGATGTGTACAAGTCAAAAGTACTCGAGTTAGAGCAGGCAGGCATCATTGAATCCAGTGTATCGCCATGGAACTCCCCGGTAAATGTGGTACTCAAGAAGAGTGGGGAGTTATGCATAACATTGGACTTGAGGCAGGTCAACGAGCAAACTAGCCCTGTGGATTTCCCCGCCCCAATTATCCAACACATCCTGGAGGAGTTGAGGGGGCATAGCATTTTCTCAGTGCTCGATGTCAACAAAGGACATTTCCAGATCCCATTAGCCGAGTCACTGAGGGAGTGCTATGCATTCCAGACCACATGGGGCAAATTCCATTTAACCAGGTTGCCCCAGGGGGGGAACAACTCCTCACACATATTTCAAAAATATGTGGTGTCAATCTTAAGGGAAAAAATTGGGGGGGAGATCCACACCTTCCTCGATGATATACTAATATCAACGAGCACCTTTGAGGAACATACAGATACTAAATTGGGTATTTGAGAGGTTCCGGATTTGCGGACTGATCATTAAGCCGAATAAATGTCAGTTCTGCCTGCCGGAGGTGAGATACCTGGGCCATGTCATCTCTGCCGAGGGGTCGAGGCCTGATCCGGACAACGTGGCCGCTATTGAGAAGTTGCGAGCCCCACGGAATGTAAAAGAAGTGCGTGGGCTGGTGGGCTCCTTGAATTTCTACAGACCATTCATGAGTGACCTGTCTGGCACCCTCTCCCCAATCGCCGATCTTACGAAGAAGGGGGTTAAATTTGTATGGAGTGCTGAATGTCAAAGGGCATTAGAGCTCGTGAAACAGAGATTAACCACAGCTCCGATACTGCGGACACCGGATTTCACGAAGGAATTTATCTTGGCAACGGATGCTTCTGGGTACGCTATAGGCGCGGTGTTACAGCAAGAAATTGCTGGTGTGTTACACCCACTGGCCTTTTATAGCCAGAAGTTAAAGGGGGCACATTTTTGGCACCCGAACAGGGACTCGCTAGTCCGGCATATACCGGATTAGGGGTGGCTGAAGGTGAGGTGTGTGTGTGGTTTACTGGTAGTGTGCAAGAATTGTTGTGGTAAAGAGTTTAGTGTTAAGTAAGTGTGTCTATTGTTGTTTAAGTATGCCTGTAGAAGGGGCAGAAGGTGGTGGTGATGCTGCATCAGAGCCAAAGATGGCAGGGTATACGGAGACGGTACGGGCATTAGTGTCTCTGGATTTCTGAAGGCAGTAGAGAGCATAGGGGCTCTCGGCTATTGGACAGACAAAATAAAGCTCACAGTAGCAAAATCCAAATTGAAGGGAAATGCGGCACGTAAAGCCGCCGAGTTGGATCTGTTCGACGTCGACAGCTATGCCGAGTTCCGATCAAGGCTTGGACAGGTTTTTGGCCGGGTCAAGGTTGATCGGGACTACGGCAAAGAGCTTTGCTTGATTTTTCAGGGCGATTACAACTGGCGATGGATCGCTTTATTCAAGCAAACCCTGCCATGGAGGCAACAAAGGAGCAATTGTTGCTCCAACGATTTAGACACGGTACACTGCTTCCTCATAAGAAGCTCTTAAAAGCTACTGCACCCAAAACCTTTCAAGATGCCATTAAGTGCGCGTTGGAGTCCGAAGAGTTAGAAAGGGGGCATCATGGGGATAGGAGTAGAGTCGAGCTTGAAGCTAATCCGGCTAATCTAGATGATGAGGTAGGAACGGAAGCACCACGAACGAGGACGCTAAATAGAGGGCATACCTCCACTCCAGTAGTCTCCAGGGAAAGGGGGTGCTCATGTAAAAGGGAGATAAGAGAAGTTAAAGAGATGCTTGAGAAATTGTTAAAGGAGGGAGAAGTTAGGCCTCGCGCTCAAAAGGGGGACGTAACGTGTTTTAAATGCGGAGCCCCTGGGCATTATGCCCGAGAGTGTCACCAACAAAATAAACAGGAAACTACGCAGGTAATTGCAGTATCTAGTGAACCTATTGTTCTGAAACGTAGCCAATACAGGTTGTATAGAATAGGAGTGATTATTCAGGGTCAGTTGGTGGACATGTTAGTAGATACTGGGTCTCAAGTGTCTTTTTTGGATGTGGAACTTAGTCGCCAACTGCCCCAGGTCCCCATACATGATGTTGATACTATGGTGCGGGGTGTTAATGGGGGCTGTATACATATCAAACACAAAGCCACTCTCGATATTAAAATTCGGGGGAGAGTTCTTCCCAAATGTGACTTCTTGTTGCACACATTCCAGGATAGGCCATACGACGGAATTTTAGGAACGAATATCCTGGATGGTATTGCATTTGTATGCTCATCAGTGACCGTTGTAAGTGGTGAGAAAGAAACTGCAAGGGATGCTGAGCATATGACAGAGAATCCAGATAGAGTAGGGCAAGAAGGGTGCACACTGGTAGTGATAGTGCGGTTAATGCACCGTATGCTGCATGTCCAGCGAAAGGAATTATAGCCCCGAACGTACATGTGATGTTATCATGTAACAGAGTCACGAATGAGTCGTTTTTTGGACCATTTAAAGTCATACAATTGTTGGCGGATGACAAAGTGAAAATAAAAGGCATTCGATTCCACGATACCCAGGTGGTCAGGAGGAAATGGGTGCGTCTAGCTGATCGACAGGTAGAGGACGACGATGAGGTGGTAGTCCAAACACCAGATACGAGAGAGGTTGCTATAGGCACAGAGGCCGAGGAGTGTAGTAAAGTAATGGTGGATGTTGGTGTTGAATGTAAATTTGAGGGGGTGCTGTCAGTGGGCATACAGAGTGAGAGAGAATGGGTGACAGAGATAGTGACTAATGAGTCGGAAAAGATGGGGTCCACGGGCCCACCCGCCAGCCGAAAGGGGAGTAAAGGTTATGGATCTCATTCGCAGAGTGGGTCTGGCCGCGAGGAGTGGCGACAGGGGCGTGGTCCCGAGGAAGGGTCGAAAGTAGGCGTTGGTAGGTTTAAGGAAAACCGGGGGGCAGTTGGAAAATGACAGTTTAGAAAAACCAGCGTGGATGATCAAGCCATTTAAGAGTACTGGGATGTGCGTCCTTGCGGAATAACACATAGTCTTTGTGAAGTGTTGTATGCGTGCTAGGGTAAATAGTGCTTGACAAGTGAACGAACTCGGTTCTTTTGATTTTGTTGGTGGGGCGTGTGTGACTGGGTCAGTGTGTATGTTATTCTGTGGTTTGGTTGTTGTAAGCGTGGCTGTGTTTTTGTTTATTTCGTTTGGAGCTCTTGTTATAAGATGTTGTATGGTGGGTTTTGTTATTGTTGTGTTGCGTGTAGGTTAATTCGGTGTGCAGGTGTTTGGTGTAAAAAAAAAAGTGTTTCGTTAAAGATTGTCTGGTTTTATTCAGAATGGGTTATTTTAGTTTGTAAGAGATTAATTTAAAAAATTAAGAAGTTTTTTTTTTGTACCCTTGGAGAAGCTGTGACAATGATTTGAGAAGCAGAGCGCAAGCTCTCGTTGTTGTCGCAGTTTTTCCAGAAATTCTTGGTAGCAACAATGGGATAACAATTGTTTGATTCGTTTGTTGTGGAGCGCGTTTTTTTGTGTGTGTTG
This sequence comes from Rhysida immarginata, assembly GCA_023313115.1. Lineage (NCBI taxonomy): Eukaryota > Metazoa > Arthropoda > Chilopoda > Scolopendromorpha > Scolopendridae > Rhysida > Rhysida immarginata. The sequence goes on along the minus strand of JAHWFO010066807.1, from coordinate 233,081 downwards.
TAATGTAGAGAAGCCCGGGGAAGAACGAATGTTTATTTTTGTCGTTATGAAAGACGCACAGCAAAGTTTAATTAAATATAACAAGAAAGCTTTGTTTTGCGGAACTTGTGGCTACCCGTCGTTAAAGTCTCATAGAGTCATATGGGACCGGCCGTAGCAAAAAGTTTAAAAAGAACCATTTGGTTGCGACAAGCGTCTACCACTCAAGGAATAAGAATCGCTTCGTGAACGTTATGTTTCAGAAAGGAATGTCGGCCGCCATCCAAGATAAGAAACTTAGTCAAGATCATCTTGTGACCGGTGAGATTGTTCTTTATTTGTTTTGTCCCCGATGAAGCCAGGCTGATGCACAGTTCAAGAAGGTGTGGTGCCGTTTAGTAAAATTTATTTTTAATTAAACCTACCCCGCCGCGGCGGAACTTAGAGTTCGTCATAGGGAGGAACCTAGGTGTATCACTACGCCATTACGTTACGCTAAGAATGCTTCGCGTTCTTAATTACGAGATGCTCATTTCAGTGCTTGTTTTATTCGTCAAAACGTTTAATGGTTTTGGACTATTAATGATAACTGTAATAGTTAAGAATAAGTCGTAGTAATAGTTGCATGAGAATTTTACACTCGAAGGTTAAGCGGGTGGTTTTTGCACGCGGAGTTTGGCACATGAGAAACAGAAGGGAAATGTTTTTGCATCTTTTTTTTTACAGATGATTAAAATATGTGTGGCAACAGTGTGGGAAGTTCTTAACAACGATCTTGAGTGAGGGTAAAGCGTTTTTGTATTGTTAGTATTTCACGGGGTTACAGCTCTCCTCCCCTCTCCTCTCCCGAATCTTAAGGGTAGGAGTGATTGAAAAGGAGGGCGTGACACGTTCATGTGTTGTTTGATACCGAGCTGGATATCTCATTACTTACAATGCTGCGCATGATGGAGTTTTGTTTGATGTTACAGTTCCCAATCTCATGTGTTAAGCATTTGTTGAATTTGTAATATGATTGTTAAATGGTGGATTAGTCATTAATTCCATTTTTGTCTTGTTTTAATATGCTTAAATGGAGAGTTTTAGGGTAAATATTTGCATGTTTTTTTTATTTGCTAGAAGAAAACTTGATTGGGGCCCCAATTTATTTTATGAATTGTAATAATTTTATGATTATTAAACATTACTAATTAGAATGATTTGTTTTCATTACCCACCACACCTACTTTTTAGCTAAGCGTCACTTCCCCTCCGCGAGTCATTCTCTACAACCCGTCCCTATCGCGTGTGGTTAACTTTTACGCGTCGGGGGACTAGTTGCCCCCCCCTCCCACGCGTTCGGGGGCACAATTGCAATCACACATCGTAATTATAATTGTTTACATCCATTTTTCAATTTGTAAAAAACAGAGATTTTTTCTGTACATTCTTGCATACTTTATTTCTCCTAAGTTAGCGACGAATCAAAAAATGGGCATCACATTATACAAGAGGGTAAAATTTTTACTGGTTTTTTGGCCTCTGAAAATGGGATCGCATTATACAAGGGATCGCATTATACTAGAATAGTTACGGTAACTTTTATACTCTAAACTCGTTAAGAACAATTCAAATCTGACGTTGGTACCACATGTATTTGTTCATTTAGGAGTTTCAATAGTGTAAAAGTTACAAATTGAATCACTCAACCAAACACCAAACAAACAAACAAATTCAGCAGATGACACTTTCATACACAAATCAAAGTACTTGCAATAATCATGTATTTGTCCAAATCATTATTTATCAACTGTAAGGATAAAACTCAACACCCATAAATTATTTCTAAGGGTTAATATACCTTCATGTGACACACAGTGTAACATCTCATGACATTATTAAAATAAATTATAATGTTCAAAAACTCATCTGAATGCAGCGATAGTAACTCTGTCTCGGTATAAGTAACTTTTGTTGCTTTAGTCACTTTGTCATGTTTAATTTCGTATACACAAAAATGATAGGAGATGTAATTTTGTGAAAGCAAATTTTTGCCAACATGTAAATCTGTGATGCAGTTTCTTGTCCTTGCATATTTTTGTGTATGCAAAAAATGCCAGAGATGTAATTTCGTGAATGTAAATTCTTTCTAACATGTAAAACCGTGTATACGATTTCTAGGCTGCGCCTAATTTTGTGAAGGCAAAAAAAAGTCGGAGATGTAATTTCGATAAAGCAAATTCTTACAGACATGTAAATCTGCAAATGCAAATACTTATCCTTGCGTATTTTCACGTTTGCAAAAAATGGCTGAGATGTAATTTCGTGAATGCAAATTCTTGCTGTCATGTAGAACTGTGAATATAATTTCCAGACTCGGATCAAACCTGCGAACTCAATTTTGACGTAATTTCAAGTTGTTAAATTTGTCTCGTGTCAGGATAAATCGAAGTGATTTAAAAGTAAAATCTTATGTTTTGAAAAAAAAAGACTACATAAAACACAACAGGGTAGTCAGTCACACACTGACTCAAGGCAATACAGTTTCGGAACACTAAAAATAACATCATCTGACAACAACAACTTACCGTAAAAGAGTGAACAAGTACCACCCACCGAATAAGCGACACCTCCTGTCTACCATCACACCCATTCTACACAGAAGGTAATAAATGCCGCACTGAAGTAACCACTGGCGTAATTATCAAACTTACCGTTGGTGCTACAGAGTCAGTTTCATTTGGTTTCACTGCATAAAATACTGAGGGCAACACGATGTTTGGAGGTTGATCTGCCCAAACGAACGTTGACCCAGCTATCCCTGCGAGTGGGTCGACGGTCCGGGGACGAGCCACAGGCTAGACCTACAGAACAGGTTTCCCTCGAATGATGGAAACACGGCGGACAGTTAACGGGCTTTGACAATTTTAGCTTGAATTCACATAAAACCAACAATACTGAAAGAGGTAGGGCATGTTGGCTCTCAAAGCATCCCTTGAAAGACAATTTTTTTCAAACAGACTCACGCGTGTGAAAACAAAAGAATAACAAACAGTAAATTGATGTTAAAGAGAATGAAAAATCTGATTAAACCAAATTTCAGTGGAAAAAGTAACAAGACCCAAAACGAATGCAACTACTATCTGGATAGCATACCCCGAGGGATTGCAACAGTAGATGGGTAATAGTGATTCTATCATTACATTAACATCTCTTAGTCAGGAGATCAGTGGTTGGTAAAGTAACCTGCGGAGTTCACAGCTAAATTCTGGCATTGATTGAGTTGGTTCACTATTCGCTTGTCACACCTAGTGTAGGCAGAAATTAGGAGGAATGTGTAACCGACTGAGCGACCTGCTTATACAATCGGCCTACGACCAACTAAAACCAAACGAGGAAAGAGAAGACCTCAAACTCTCACCTATCTTACAATTTCGCTGCCTTGTCTACTTTACTAACAAAACTGCCCAAATAACCGAACAATAGAAAAAGAGTAATGACACCTGTTTTATTAAGTAAAAATATTGGCCAATGCCCCTGAAAATGTGAACTTAGTAATACCTTAAAAGTGAAATTTTCACTTAAACATTTATTATACTATGCAGATTAACTTAGAAAATTTAACATTTGTGTGAGCTTATATACATTAAAAGTAAAGTTTGAATTTTGTTTTATTTTATTTTATTTTATTTTATTTTATTTTATTCTTTAGAACGTCAGTTAAAATTACAGGGAATAAAAAGCAATCAGTAAAATAGTAACTAAAAACAAAAAAATCTGTAATCATCATCATCATTATTGTTTGTAATTATTTTTATAAGAAATCGATGCAAGACAGAAAAAACAGAGATATGGAAATGTGGAGATAAATTTTCCAAGATTATGATTGGCCGCAAGAACTAAGAAATGAACAATTCCTACCACACATGCTATTGTATTAAAATTTAAACACTGCATCTTACATTAGCAAAATGCGGCCACCCTATGGAAGAGACGAGGGTTTTTAGCTTAGATTAGTGTTGATCACAACGGCTATTGCTGCTGTTCACGTCACGGAAACGCTAGGCTTCGTACGGTCAGTGTGATAAGTATTATGTACACTTTTGTAAATAGGAAAGGCTTTAATTTAGTTGGGAAAGCATGAAACGAATGGCGGAACACCAATGCATCATAAGCAAACGTATATCACATACCCGAGCTAGAAAATGCGGAATTTTAGCATGGATTAGCTTGAACACTGACCGTAGTGGCAAGCGACGTTGTTCTCCTCGTAAACACGCTAAACCTAGCATGATCTCTGTGATAGTAAGTACGTACGCTTTTGTTAATACAACAGACCACTGACAGTAATGTGAAAACGCCAATGCACCACAAACAATCCTATTTCAAATACCCAGGGTTGTCAGACACGTAAATTTTTAGCTTGGATTAGCATGAGCACCGAACCTGGCGACGGATGCCATTGTACACGCTGTATGCGCCCATTAGGCCTCGTGTGATCACCTCGAAATCAATGTCGTGCAAATATGTTTCCAGGAGAGACTTTAATTAGGAAAAAAAACAAAAACAACATATTACAGATGGATAACCCTAACAGATTACAGAAATTCTTATCACATATACCTTTGGTTGAAGACAGTGTTTTTAGCAAACAAAAACGCATGAACAATGCAACCATGAGCAAACGCGCTGAACAACGACGGGTCAGTGGCCCAGACCTAGCATACATCACCCATGCTTGAGCGCACACTTGTGCTGTATCTAACGCCTTGCAACACATTGTAAAAGGACAGCAAAACGAACATACACCCTATGACAAACCTTTAAAAAGAAAAAGTCAATTTAATTAGGCAGAAAAACAAGCCAGCAAAGACACGATTTTGAGGAAGCATGCCCGAGAAGCATCGTGGCTGTGAGCGCCCCCCATGGAATCATGATCCTCGCTTTCTCGATCATCACCATCTCGTGAATTGCAGAGTGACGCAAAACAAAAATGCAGTCCACGTACAACCTTTATTAAGTAAAAATTATAAAATTCAAGCTGTAAAACAATTGAACAAGTACATGACTTTGAGAATTTAACGACTTGTGACGAACGCTGCTTTGTCAACGCATGTGCAACCACAACCTGAACATTGGCTTTTGCACGTACAAAGTGTACTAAGTGTACAAAGCATATCACTCTCGTACCCTACTACCATAAGTGAACATAAAAGTTGTAAACTGTATGAGAGAGAGAGAGAGAGAGAGAGAGAGAGAGAGAGAGAACGAAAACAATTTTAGAATTATGTAGGAGGAGGGAGAAAGAGAGAGAGAGAGAGAGAGAGAGAGAGAGAGAGAGAGAGAGAGAGA
>JAHWFO010066807.1:177583-201768 GCA_023313115.1 Rhysida immarginata | reverse complement strand
GCAAATAAATTATATATCCCAAATTTATTAATAATCAATAATATTCGAAATTTTAGAAAGCTTGTTGATCTGGAATGGAGAAACTTCTAAAATTACGAATTTATTAAAAAATTCCAGGGTAAAATTGAACCATTTAATGATTGAATTATATTAAAATGATTCCTTTTATTTGTGTTTTAATTTTTTTTGTAAATTACATTTTATTCATAAGGTTTTTCACAAAAATTAAAACCATTGCTATGGAGATAGTTTCTTGTTGACGTCATTAGAGATTGTTCCCTTATCAGAATACAAGGAAGTTAGATAAGGCCACATCATTGCTTTATCAAAGAAAGAGATTAAAATCCTATTATGTGATTTTCTAGCTATTGTCATGCAGGTGTGACCCATTTAACAACAAATTACGTATAGCTTCGAAAAAAAAGTGTAAAAATATTTCACATTTAGTTATATAAAAAATCGTTGAAAAAAAACAAATACAGATATTAAAAAAATTTTTTTGCATTATTTAGAAAAGATTTATCCCTAAATTTTGGCTATTTTCAAATTCGAAATTATTACATTTGTAACTTTTTAAAAAAGGATTAAAACCAAGTATTTCAAGTAGAAAATATTATTATACATTTTAATGTATTGATTAAAAAAAACATTACTTTTAATCAACCAAAAAAATTACTAATAAAAAGCAGTTATATTCAAGATCACAAATATAAAATTTTAAAGCAATATATCCGTTTTTGAATTTTTTTAAAAATATTTTCTATCCCCCTGTAAGAAGAATCATTTTCTCAAGAAAATAGCTGGCTGGGAAAAGGTTAAGTACTGGCAAATTTTATCTGAGAGTTTACATTATGGCTAGCATTTACATTCACAGAATTACACCCAAGCCTGTTTTCATGTCCAGGTATCATTGTCCAGGTATCATTGGCCAACCGGCCAAGCAACCAAGCGAAAATTTAATTTTTAGAACGCTGTGACTTAATGGATGAAATTTTGGGTGAAAATTCACTATATATACACATGCAGAATCAGTACATATTCGGTTCATCAAAATTAATATCAGTACATTTCAGTTGATTGACTGTAGTTCACACATCATTAATGAATTTGATTGAGTGTCTGAAGGTGAATTGGATAAAGAAAGCATCAAACATATTTAAAACTTTAGTGTTGGAATGACTGTTCAATATAAGATTTATAATAATAATGCCATTAACTTGAGTCATTATGAAGGAGTTTTTGACTACTCAGTTGCCTGGAACAAATTACTTGAAGAGGTAAAAAAAAAAAAACCCGTGAAACTAATAGGGAAACTTCAATGGAGCACAAAACAGCGTATTTCATGTACCCTGACTGAAAATCGCAAAGGCTTTTTTGTGGGGTTAGCACGTACGGTTAGCGCAACAGCTGTTCAATGTTATACTCGAGTTATATGGTAACCGTTGCGTAAACATCTTTATCGAAAAGGTAACACTTTAATGAGGTAAAAAAAAACCTGTGAAACTAATAGGGTAACTTCAATGGTCCACAAGGCAACGTATTTCATATATCCTGCCTGAAAATTGCATGGACTTCTTAGTTGGAGTTAGCACATATGATTAGAGCAACAGCTGCCGCCTTGATGGAATCCAACGCAGTCAATGTTATACTTGAACAACGCGGTACCATTGCGTGCTCATTTTACCTCATTATACCAGCACTTTAATGAGGTGAAACCAGCAGAGCAACTCGTGTGAACCTCAACTAAACAAACTTGTTTCACATACCCAGGTTGAAAGATGCGAAGACTTTTTAGCGCGAACATTTATCATATCAGATGCTGGCTTAGATGGCATTCAATGTGGCCAATGTAATACTTAAACAACGCGGTAACCGTTGCGTACTCATTTTCTCGAAAGAAACACTTTAACGTGGTGAAAAATCAATGAAACTGAAGGTGGGACTACTTGTATGAACCACAAACAAACAATTGCATGCCTGTCAATCGTAGGTCAGTCTAGAAAAACAAAAGTCATAAGCAACTTTTAATGACATCAAAATTAGTAAATAACTGAGGTAAAAAGAAAAGGAAACCAGCTTTGACCTTAACACTATGTGTATAACTGGGTTAAAAACGGGGATTGACTGAAAAACTGTGGGCCCTAGAGTCACAGACAATCGAACTCAGTCACAGATAACCTGATGCTCTATCCACTGGACTCTATAGGGCACACAGTCAAGTAACAGTAAAAAGTCGAAGTGAAATTTTAACCTAAATTTAACTTAAATCACGTAACTAAGCTAACCCTTAAAAAGAGTAAACATTGATATATATATATATATATATAGAGAGAGAGAGAGAGAGAGAGAGAGAGAGAGAGAGAGAGAGAGAATTATTTCAAATACAAACAACAAACTGAACAACCAGAACATAGAAATCCCAGAGAGTAGAACAAAATTAAATATTTGTAGTGAGCAACTGTATTTATAAATTTGTCAATTGCCAAAATGCATATAACTGAAATTCTATACAGATAAATTGCTAATTTCTATATTTTGATTCAGATACACTGCATTACTAATATATGCCTTGAAATTTTATAATTAAATGATAAAATATAATAAAAAATGATTTTCCACAGGTGTTGTCAATGGAGGGTGCGGGGTGTGAAATCATGACTATAAAACTGCTTTTAAGAAATTTTCTATTATGGATAATAACTTCAAACTACTTCAAACTTCAAGCATGTGTTGAATTCTTGAAAGCTTCATAAATAATTTAATAATAATAATTTTCGACATTTTAGAAAGAACATGTATCTGAAATGAAGAAACTTATCAACATCTAAAAATACGAATGTAATATAAAATTCAAGGATATAGTTGAATCAGCTAATGATTGAATTATATTAAAATGATTCCTAAAGTTATTTCACAAAAATTAAAACCATTGCTATAGGTATTGTTTCTTAATGATGTCATTAGAGAATGTTCCCTTTCTGAATAAAAGGAAGTTAGATAATGCTATGTCATTGCCTTTAACAAAAGGATGGGTAAGGAAGAGAGTAAAGTCCTATTATGTGATTTTCTGGCTATTGTCATGCAGGAGTGACCCATTTACCAACAAATTACATATATCATATCAAAAAGTAAAAATATTGCACATTCAGTTACATAAAAAATTGTTAAAAAAAGAAAAGAAATAGAGATATTAAAAAATTTTTTTGGCATTATTTAAGAAAGATTTCTCCCTAAATTTTGGCTATTTTGAAATTCGATATTATTATATTTATAATTTATAAAAAAAGGATTGAAACCAAGCATTCCAAACAAAAAGTATTATTATACATGTTAATGTATTGTTTAAAAAATACGTTACTTTTAATCGATCAAAAAAATGACTAATCAAAAGCCGTTTTATTCAAGATGACAATTATAAAATTTTAAAGCAAAATGTCATTTATTGAATTTTTAAAAAAATATATTCGATCCCTGTGTAGGAAGAATCATTTTCTCAAGAAAGTAGGTCGCTGAAAAAAGGTTAAATTTAAAATTATTAAAAATTGTTAAAACAACCCTCCCCCCAAGATTGAAAATCTAACTGACTTTGCATAACAACGTTATAATTGGCTTGGTCCCATCAAATTCACAATAGAATTAACCAGTAGATCCAGATGTTACACAAAATGTGTAAAGAAAGAGCATCTGCTCTACTGAAGATAGTAATACTGGAGCAGCAAATTTCATACACTACACACAATCCACTATAGCACTGGGTGCAAATTTCAATGACGACACAAGACAGAAATAGTCCAAATCCCATTGAGAAACGCAGTATCTCCTACCATAATTTTGAATAAATAATAAGATAACAGGAAACCACTGATCCACATAAAACTTTTAATTGGACGTATGCGCATTTCGGCAGCCTCGCTGCCTTCTTCAGCGTACAGGAGGATTTTGATCAGAACAGACAAACCTGTTCAGATAAAAGGGCAAGGATTTACGACATCTTTTTATAGTACAAAGTCAGGGAAAATTATCCAATAGTGAACAAGTTATTACAGCACGAAATAAAGGAACAATCAAAAAGTTTTTACCAAATTTTACAACACAAAATACAATAAAATTACAAGGTCACTCTATCGTCATTGATCTGGTTGTCGCTCTTGGTCAATTTTGGTAGATGTATCCGATTTCCGGTGTCTTTTAGGTGCGTTACATCTGCTGGGCCCCCGTCACTGTTCAATAGTTTTCTAGGATCCTCCGTGTTAATCGCAAAAGATTCCACAAAATTTAGCAGACGGCGGTCACCTGTACTGTGTATAATGTCGAAAGTTTTTTGCTTAAATTCATGTCTTTGGTCCAGGATATGGTCTGCAAACCTCGATACTCCATATTTCCCGTTTCTAATGCATGTAAGATGTTCATTAATTCTAGTACAAACTGCCCTCTGGGACTGACCATAATAGACTGCCTCACATTTGGGACAAGGCAGTTTGTACACACCTGGTTTGTCTTCTGGGGCAATTTTGTCTTTGGGGTTCTTCAGTCGTTTTACCAACGTGTCAGAGCTTCTGTATGTAATTTCCATACCAAAGTCTTTGGCGATCTTTTCCATGCCTTTGTTCAATTGCCTGTTATACGGAAGTACCTGTCTTGCATCAGTTTTCTTGCTTCTCTGTAGCGTAATGATTTTTTGTACTGTCAATTTTCGTTGAACTCGTTTGGTAATATTGTCAACCACATTATCTTTGAAACCATTCTGCCTAGCAAACTCTTTAATGGTTTGGAGTATCGAGGTTTGCGGACCATATCCTGGACCAAGAAACTTTTGACATTATACACAGCACTGGTGACCGCCGTCTGCTGAATTTTGTGGAATCTTTTGTGATTAACATGGAGGATCCTAGAAATCTATTGAACAGTGACGGGGGCACAGTAGATGTAACCCACCTAAAAGACATCGGAAATCGGATACATCTACCAAAATTGACCAAGAGATGACCGAACTTGACGAGCGACAACCAGATCAATGACGACAGAGTGACCCTGTAATTTTATTGTATTTTGTGTTGTAATTTGATCTAATTGGCTGTTTGTAAAATTTGGTAAAATTTTTTTGATTGTTCCTTTATTTCGCGCTATAATAACTTGTTTACTATTGGTTGTTTTTCCCTGACTTTGTACTATAAAAAGATGTTGTAAATCCTTGCCCTTTTATCTGAACAGGTTTGTCTGTTCTGATCAAAATCCTTGCGTACGCTGAAGAAGGCAGCATGGCTGCCGAAATGCGCTTACGTCCGATTAAAAATTTTTATGTGGATCAGTAGTTTCCTGTTATCTTTATTGAAGTTCGTCCACAGTCTCCAGCTCCAGTTCTCTCTTAAATTGAATAAATAATTTTGAATTTAGACTAACAATCTTAAATAGTAGTCAGTAAGATTTAAGGTCTCATTAAGAATTTTACATGTCTAGGAGTATTTACATGTTTTGTGCATGCCTGCACTCATCATCAGGACAAGAAGGAGAATGATACAAACAAAAATGAATGAAGTAAAAAGAATAGAACCAGGGCATATGACATATGTAAAGTCACTTGATCATCCGGTCATTGTCTAGGTCATGTGATGGCTTACCTAGAGTATATTCTGCCTTGTTAATGAAATTGGCCTCTTTATTATTTTTTTCTTTAATTGATATGCTTTTCTCAAAATGCAGACACTCTTTCAACCCACTTTGTGTTCTGTATAAAAACAATGTCGAGCCAAGGCATTATGAATATAATTTAATATTACTGCCCTCTCATGCTTCTCTAAGCGAGAGGATAGAGTGCGCCCCTACTGCCACATAATTAACATTTAAGAAATTCCTTGTTCTAACTGTAATGTTGATGTTTTCCACCGTATCAGTGCCATGATTTAATATTGGATATTAATGGGTAACAATTTATAATTCTTCTTCCTCATGTATCCAAAGAAATATCTGCAAGGGTAGGAGATACAGGACTTTCCATAGGCAGACTATTGAATACGGGATTTGCACAATGGCTTCTGATGTCATTTGTGAATAATGTGCATGCTAGGACTTCTGAGAGGAGAAGTTCTATTTTCGACGATGCCGAAGCCATTGTGCAAATCCCCCATTCGATTGAATTGGTAAGCACCTGTTTTTACCTAATTGCTATAATAACATACTGATGCATAAAAGCAGTCTCTTTTCAAATTATTATTATTAAAAATGCCTCAATAACACTGTTTTCACTTTTTCAGGTTTATTTCCGGCTACAGTTCTAATTAATCATTCATGTAACTAGCAAAATTTTTAATTAACTATTACAAGACATTTTTACTCAAAAATTCGGCTATACTTTTGAAAAGCTTATAGTTAAACTCACTTAAAAAATATATTTTTCTGGCATCATTATATTAGAATAAATTTTCAATAATAACTTTGAATTTACCTTTTTATGAACACAATAGTAACCCCTGTGCACTTCAAGCAATGCTTTAATTCATAAACATCGCACAATGCAGAGTGACTCGTCACTGTATTTTTTTATATGGATAAAAATATTCCAGTGAATGATGTAAATAATATGACATTATGTTGAAATTATTGCGTTAATATTTTTACTCGCAATTAAAAAAATGTTAAGTTGTTTTTCTTTCTTTTTCCTTGTTAATTTTTTTATAAAACCATATGTCTTATGTGTGTCAGCTGAATTAAGAAAGAAAACGTTTAAAATCCTTCCTGGGATTATGCATGGAACAGTGCTTTCCGTCTTTATTAGTGCTTTAAATTTCATGTCAGATTAAAAAGAATAAATGAGAACTGCCATTACTCGTTATGATCAATGAGTCGATTACTCGGAACTAATAAAGTGAGGAACTTGAAATTCTGAGGGAGTAGAGGGAATGTTACTTCTGTTACATAGCCTACATAAAAAACGTTTCATATAAAAAGATTCGTGAACAGTGGTATGGTCAGGGAACAAAGAATAAAGACAGGCAACACTCTTTAGTTTTACTGTAGAAAAGGCCGTGTTTTCGTTTATATGCTGCCGTCTGCCAGGAGGAGTGATTTTAAAAGAGTAAATTGCGCTAATAAAGTACTGATGTCACATCACATGCACTACAAAGCCAACAAGAAAGACAGGCCCTAATGCACAAAATCACCTAACCATAGAAATCATAATAACAATGTAATCATCATTGTTTCCATCTTGGATTTTAACAATCAGTATTTTCAACTTTGTTGAAAACAGTGAAGTGTGGATTGTTGTTCGGAGTGCTATGGTCAGGCGACTTTTCCGCGTTAGAGCCTTGTATTTCTCGTTGGCCTCACCAGGTACCGCAAATGACGTTTAAACTGAGTAACCCCCTTTATCCATTCATGTTGAGATTTATTATTTACAATTTGAAAAGTATTAATAATGCAAAAAATAAAATTCTCAGACAATAAATATTATTTAAATTTGGTTTATTATATGTTTTAAGAATACATGTAGTTATCACCAAATGTTATAATTTTAAATAATAAACAGAGGAAACACAAGTAATAAAGTTAATAATTTTATTTCTGAACGATGTATAATTTGTGCTCACTTGCTCATCTCGTCTTTGTTAATTTCCTTCGTAAATCAAGAAACGAATATTCCCTTCTTGCTTTGTGTGCGAATTTCGTCTTCAAATCAAGTTTCCTCTACTTATTTCTTACACAGAAAAGGTAGCTTACAACAAAGGCTACGCTTCCTTCCTGACTTTGTCTCATCCTTCCTTGCTGAAACCAAAACCTATTTTTTATTAGTTTTACTCCTGTAGCCCGTTAGCACTAAAGTACTGGAGAGGGAAAGTAAGGACATTTCTCCACCATTTCTGTGCAAAATTCCATAATAATTATGCAAATTATTTTTATAATAACTTTGTTATATTAATATTATTAAAAATTTTTGCGGTTCTTGCAATGCTGTTGCATAATAACCAGCGATGTGACCTTTTTAGCATTCCTGGAGATGTCTCTATAAAGGAATTTTGCACAGAAATGGCGGAGTGTCCTTACTTTCCTTATCCAGTACTTTAGTTGGTACTTTTCATTAATGCCTTCTTGCGATATTCTCCAGAAACATGAGAGAGTTGCTTCCCTGTACTGTTTCCTCTCTAGTATGGTCATTATTTTTCCCTTAACAATGAAACAACAGTGGTGCAGTGGTAGGTAACTCTATTATAGAAATTATGGGTTCATGTTGGCCCTACTTAGACTCTTGCGATGGACGATGGCTGCCTGTTTTTCATAGAATAATCTTTGCTACCTAAGAAAACTTTACTTACAGGATTTTTTTCCATAGAAAATGAAAACAATGATAAAGAAAAAGGGATTTTATGCGGAATCGATAGCTACAATATAATTTACCAATTAGCAATAATTCGAATGAAAATTTGATTGTGTCAAGTGGTACTGCACAGCTCTTGACTCTTTTAATGAAGTCCTTGTTCGATTGGCTGAATTAGGTGAAAATACCAGCCTTTTGAGTTCACTCATCTCATTAGTAACGATTTTCTTAGTTACTTTTAATCATGATAAACATAGGCCTCTTTAAACAATGTTTCATGACGAGTAAACTCGATGTTTTGTTGTCATCAAAAATTGGGGTAGTTCTTTTTAATTGTTATGCAAGCAAAGACAAGCATGGTTAAGAAAAATAAGTTTATTTTGTATGATTCCCTATAACCGTATAGAGGATGATAAGGTTGTTATGGAACAGGACAGTGGTGCAGTAGTTTTTTAGGCCACCAAGATGCCAAGCTGTTGGGACAGAGAGATGATTGATCCTTTCTAAAAAGGGACTTCTGGAAAATCTCTACAAAGCGTCGCAATTGATAGAGAAGAAATTGTTATAATGTCTCCAGTCTGCTAGTTAGTGACTTAATTTTCTGAGCCATTTTATTCAACATGTAGGTGAAAGCTCTGATGATCGAATGGTAGCATATAGTCTGCAGATATCATGTCGAGTACTGAATTCGAACTCTTTCCTTAATGGCTAAGAAGAATCCTAAACTGAAGCGAAGTGAAAATTTCTACAATGACTGCTTATTCAGACCCTTTTCTTAATTTTGTAAAGAATTCAACAACAAAAAATAATGAGTAAAAAATAATGGGATGAGAATTACATCCGAAAGCCATTTTAGCAGCTATTGCCTGGCATGTTTCTGTCCCCTTGTGTTCCATTTAATTTGTTGAAATGCTACCACTGGTATGTTTGTTTGTTTTTATCCCTCTATTCTTGTTAAAGATTATTTATATTTTATCAGTCTTTCTATGGGACCTATCATCTCTGACACCTTTGCTTTTTTGAAGCCAAAGGGCTATCTGAAAAAGGCTACACCTGAAAGTTTTTTTCCCTCTCACAACTGGACACCAAAGAAAAACTCAGAAGAGGACTCATATTGTCCAACCCTATGTTCAATAAGAAACTTACAAGCTGTTTCGTGATGAAAGAAAACATCCTTATTAACACAAACTAACTACCTTTAGACTATCCTTTGCCCTTACTTTTACCTTCCCTTTTATCTTCCCTTCCAGTTAATGCCTCTTTTTAACCGACTTCATAAACAGGAGGTTATCAATTCGATGCGTATGTATGTAATATTGTTGGAATTGCACAATATTCATATATATTAGTCTATGTGGGCTTCTAAACAAGTATACCAAATTTCATAAAGCCCTGGTTACTTACCTGGACCATGTTCTATGATGTGAGGAGGATAAACATTTCGAGTCATCTGGTGTGAATACTTGAAGAAGGTGTTCCACGGATCCCATTGGCTTGCATTGAATGTCACAATTATAGTAAAAAAGATTGTTAATTATACCCTCAATTCAATTGAAGTTGTAAATTAAATTTTTTATTTGGATCTTGCTCATCCTTTATATTGAAAAAGCTTGTAATTTTGTACTGTTACTAAATCTTGTCTATAATAAACATTCGTTATAAATTTAAATCGTTATAGCAGACAAATCCACGAGAGTAACCTGTATCATACCTGTGGACATTCAAGGGAAAGTTATCAAATGTTAGTTGACACAGGGTCACAGGTGTCCTTGATTGACGAGTCTATCTGTAAAGCGCTGCCAAAGGCCGAAATCTACCCAACGGAACTGCAGGTCTGGAGTGTAAATGGGTATTTAATGGAGGTCAGCAAGGAAGTGCGTTTAAATTTATGCATCCAAGGGGTTTTTATGAGGGATAAAGCTTTTTTGTCTACGCTTTAGGTGATCATCCCTACAAGGGTATCTTGGTAATTGATTTATTGAGACACGTGAACTTCATTTGCTCAGTTATCCCGAGGGGTAAAGTCATGAATGGGTAGAAGGCGACTAGCATGGGTTAAGAAGGGTAGAAGAAAGCTAGTCCCAAAAAGCATATGATTATGCTCAGAGTGTGAAGTTAATTGGTCCCTTCCAAATCCTTCAGAGGGTACCCGAAAATGGGTACTGCTAAAAGGAATCAAAATAGCAGATATCTGAATGGTAGCTAGCTCCAGAGATTGTCCACGAGGAAGAATAGGATTAAGCGAGATAGAAGCTGAAGTAGAAGGTATAAATAAAGGGTTATATGAGGATATCTATCAGAAAAGAGGCCGATCTTATGCATAAATTAAGACCGAGATCCCGGGTAAATTATAAATATTATTAATAGTTATGTTTATTCAATAAAATTGATATTCTTTGGTTTAGTTGGTGGAGGGGGTATGTGGCATGTGGGTTGCCATGTATGTGGATTATTCATGTTTCAAGTTTGAGTTTGTTTTATTTTAATCTGATATCTTGAATACATTTTGATGTGTGCTTTATTAATAACTAGAAGAGGTACCCGGCGTTGCCTGGGATAATTACACTTGCACAAACTTTTCCTTTCATTGTTGGTCATGAGATATATATCTTTGGTGCGTGCAGAGTGTTTGTGAATTGCGTGTTGATACCAAGGTTGATACCTATTGTTGCACAAACTTTGCCTTGCATTGTTGGTCATGAGACATTTCTCATTAATATGCCCTGCCATAACCATGAATATCGATTTTTTATCGATAATTATTATTTTTCCGAAATCTGAGGTAGACAGTAACCTTCCTCATGCTTTGAAGGTCAAGTATGCAAAATTTCATCAAGATCGGAATAAAACTGTAGATTTGTATAAAAAACGTACAGACAGACAGACCCACCTACCCACAAACATCCTTCTTTATATATATAGATAGATTATTGTTGAGTATTTCTTTTTATTTAAGTGACAGAAGTCAATGGGATTGTAAGTGGAGGTTCTGACAACAATGGGCTGCGGATGCTATCTCGTTGATACAACAACAATGAGTTGTTTTATCCTTGTTTATACAAGGAATAAAGAATTAATTTGGTTTTAATTTTTGGATAAAATATTTTTATTCCATGTTAGACTAGGGAGCTCAGCAGAAGTTGAACGAACAGTTCTGGTTCCGAGAATAGGCCTTGGCCTTTAGGAAAATTTGGAATGCATGGGAATCCCCGGCACTTGATTAAGCATTGAAACTTGTGGTATTGGTGCAGACTCTATAAATGCGAAAGTGATCCCTGGATTTCTTGTAATGAATTAAAATAGTGAGAATTGCATTTGATGGAATCCTAGATTTTCGAATACGATTAACCATGCTGATTCCACAAGATAAGAAGAGAAAATTGCATATTGAACAATGGAATTCTTACTGCATATTGATTTTAATTTTTAAGATGTTCCATGATGGTTATCCAGACCTCCCAGAGGATACGGCAAGGGAATTATTAAGCCTCATCAGGTGAAAATGCAAGAATGCACAGTGCGCAGTAAACCCTCGGCTACTTACATGGACCCTGTTCTGCGGTGTGGGGAGGATAAACATTTCGAGACATCCGGTGTGAATACTTGTTAAGTCCCATGATCCCAGTGGCTTGCATTGAATGTCACAATTATAGTAAAAAAGATTTTTAATTATTTTTTCAATTCAATTGAAGTTGTGAATTAAAATTATTACTTGGATCTTACTCATCTTTTATTTTGAAGAAGCATGTAATTTTGTACTGGATACTAAATACATGTATTGCGTATAATAAACGTTCATTTAAATCTTTATAGCGGATAGATATTACTTCATTACTTGAAGTCACACAACAAAAAAACTATTTACAATGAGTTAGCAAAACTCATGGGATAGTTACTTAATATCTGGTCGGGCCACCTCTGGCCCTGTGGAGTGCAGCAATACGGGGTGGTAGTGAGTCTGCAAGTTCCTGGTACATTTCTGGAGGCAGTTGACACCAGATAGTCTGCAGAGACGAAGATATTTGCTGCCCATTCGTGGGCGGATGATCCAGTGCCCAGAGCCTGACTTCAACAGCATCCCAGATATGCTCGATGGGATTCATGTCAGGGCTCCGGGCTGGCCAGCTCAGTCGTTGGACCTCTCCTGCATGCTCCTCGAACCATTCGCGGACGACATTGGAGCGATGTGGTGGAGCATTGTCATCTTGAAAGACTGCTACGTCGTCAGGGTATTGAAATGTCAAAAACGGGTGGAGATGGTCTCCGATGAGTTGACGATACCGTAGATCGTTCAACGGTTGGTCCAGGATAACCAGAGGGCCCATTCCAAATCAGGAAAATGTACCACCTCCTGTTGGCATGCGGGATCCATCGTTTCGTGAGGTCTGCGCCACACACGGTACTTCCCATCAGCGTGGTACAGTTGATATCGTGACTCATCTGACCATATGACGTTACGCCACTGTTGCAGAGTCCAGCCAAGATGGTTGGTGGCAAATGCACGCCAGAGTGTCCGATGACGCTGGGTAAGCATTGGCACCCGTGTAGGGCGACGGCTGCCAAACCCGAGGGCATGCAGATTCCGACGGATTGTCCACCGAGAGACGTTTCTAGTGGGCCAGTATTGAACTGGTCTGTGATTTGCTGCACTGTTACGCTCCTGTCTCTCTGAATCATTCGTCCCAGGTGTCGCCGGTCACGATCATTCAGGGCAGCTGGACGCCCGGTATGGTGCCTGTTGTGGACTGTGATGCCTTCATCCAGCCATTCCCGATACACCCTGGAGACAGTTGAGCGGGGAAAGCCAAATTCCTGCACCACTGCCGTAATGGAACATCCCATGCATCGGGCACCTACTATCATACCCCGTTCAAAAGACGTCAACTCACGGCGATGTGCCATTTCTGATTAATCACTTATCCAAGCTCTTCCCACAACGTCAAGTTGATTAAATCTTCCTTTTCTTTTTTTGTTTTGGATTTTTTTAAAACTCTAAGCCTTTTGCATAATAGTTAGTATAAAATGTATTGTTACCTTCTATCTCTTCTCCAATTCTTCCAAAGATGGCTTTTGTTTTTCCAAGTGGATGTTTTGTTGATTCAGTAGCACTTATATTGTGTGTAAGGGTTTCCATTATCCTTTAAGGAGTGGCTGGATTTTTGTAGAATAAAAACAATCAAAACTTGGAAAAATAAAAATATAGTAATAAAAAAAATTTTCTTGGACTTTTAACCTGATTGATTCTGGATTTATTTATTAAATCTTAACTTCCAACTTATTTACTTAATTTTGGGAAAATAATCAAATGATATTTAAGGTTGAAAAATAATGCTAGATTAATTAGCAGATGCTAAGGATTTTTTTCTGATCTCCTATCGTAGTTCCCCACCAGCTTGATCTAGTGAAACATTGTTTGCTATTTAAGAAACGGTTGCCATGGGTTAAAAGGCTATATTTTATAAGCAAAGCATATTTACACGCTTCACTTCCTACATGCCATCAAAATTTGATAGGATTTTCCCAGATATGGGCTAAATGGTGAGTCACTCTGTGCGCCTACCGAAGTTGAGGCGTCGACTGTACCATTTCCAATTCCATAATCCCTCACTTCACATCCACAAATGACGCCAGAAGCCATTGTGCACCTCCTCCATTGCTTATAAAGTTTCCAATTAAAAATAAATTAATTGTTTTTCGTACCTAATTTTATAATATTCATAACGCATTTAACAAATGTTAATATTGTTATAGCCTTAATAACTATAAAACATATTTTTCAGTAGTGTTTAATTTTAACACTGATCAGCATTCTTTTAATTTGTAACATACGGAAAACAAAAATAATTTTTGAGAAACGAGACCATAAACTTAGCCACTTTGTAGATAGCTATGGAATAGGTACAGTCATGGACAAAAAAAAGACGCTCCCTCACTCTGTGCTGCTATATATTTCCGTTGCCTTGCAAGGCGTTTGTTTGTTTAAAACAATACAACTAGTTTTAAAATCCGCATTTTCCATTCCAAAGCGCCACATTTTCACCTGGTGATGAAAATTTGCACTAATTTTTTTCTTTCCCGAATTATATTCCCCATGGTCTGAATAGCATCTGAATAACATTTCAATTTGCATCCCAATCGGTTCATTAGATTGGGCTCTAGTGGGCTCTGAGTAGGCGAACTTATTTTATATCCATCCTGTATATACTATATTTTTTAAACTCACTAATCCACTCTAAGGTATGTTTTTAAAAATGTTATCTTTCACTTCTACTTTGAAGATATGATTATATTCTTTTATATAATTCTCGGTCTTATCTAAATATTGTGCTTTGTCCTCTATAACTGCTAGTTAGCCTGTATCCGTTGTGCACACCATTAAATCATTCTCCATCAGAAATATGTTCATGTTTTTAATTTCTTGGTTTATTTTATTAGGAGCTTTAATGGGAGATTTAAAGATTAGGAGTTTGCCTCTGATTGGATTTAACACTCCCGAATTCTGTAAGATGTTCAATGTTTCGCCAAATACATTCTACGAGAAACGTTTCTCTCTAACTCCAGATTACAACTTGTCATTAAAGTGGGTGTCTGATATTTCTGTTACGTTAAGGTATCCCAAGTTAGCTCCCCTGTACCAAAAATTGTTAAATTTAACAGTACCAAATTGCAAAGCAGAGTGGCAGCTATTGATTTTCTGAAAGATCGTTTTAGAGCAGCAAGTATCGAGACAAAGATGGTTAATGATTTTGTATTGTTTACAGGTGTATTGTTTACCAACACGGTTCATTGAATTCCCAGCAGCTGTTAACATTGGATTTATACCTGACGGGTTACGGAACAAGAAATTGAAAATACCTATTACTATGCCTTTAAACGACACAGATGACAGGTTGTCACGTGGATATCGTCGGCGACCGGCAAAGACGACAGAGATGGATGACGTAGAAGACGACGATGACGTCGAGCAAGCCGCTCCGAAACACTTGAGTGAGAATCGGAACAAGAGATAGAAAAACTATTGTCGGCGACTGAGAAGGTTCGTTGCTCGTGGTCGGCGCAATGATGTAAATGATAGAGTTTTTCGCCAACGTCTCCGTAGCGAGAATAAGGAGAGAAAGCAATATTCTCCAAACTGCGGGTTGCAAGCAACAGCAACAGGAGAGTTGCAGAGCTACGGACGAGCGTACGAAGAAACAGGGATAGCAGCCGGCGAGCGAACGGCGCTCGACTTCCATGAGACGACCTTCGCTTGGCAAGAAAATAGCCAAGGAAGTAACCGTACAAGCGAGTGGGAGAGCCGACTGAGAACCCTCATCGAGCAAGCGATTGAATTCCTCACCGAAGAAATTGCGCACCGAGAAGGTGAAGAGAAGGCCGACGCACTTCCCTCTACCTCGGCGACGGCGATAGAGGCAAATGGACAGTCCCTGACACGAGATCGCGGAGCAACGCCTACGCAGCAGTGTCAGCGAATTGACGGTAGGAACTTGCTATTATTTGATCTGTTTTTGTGCCTGCACGGTAGCTACGGTAGTAGATCACCCGTACTATACATGGGAGACCAATTCTTCCGACACGAACTGTTTGAAAGTGTATTTCAACAGGACGTAGATGGAATCGTCGAAGGGGAAGACGCAATTGGCGTGTACCTTTTTTCTTTGAGTGTGTATTGTGCGCGAGGAACGGGAGGTTTTATCACGTCGCACCTAATTTCATTTTCGGCGATTTAATCTGGTTTTGTAGTGCGTGGGAAAGTCATTTCGAGTTCTGCGGAACATTCATTTCACATACGCCGGAACTCCGAAATTTATTGTTCTGCCTCTCTTAAACGTAAAGCAAAAGGGTGAATGGCTTTCCTCACCTCATTTTAAATGAAAGTGAATATCTATATGTAATTTGACGTATCAATTTTGCTACTTAATTCCAGATCCGAATTACACTGACCAATTTAAGTGTGGTTTTCAACAAGCCATCTATCAAATTTGTCTTTATGATTAACGCACCAAGACTGTTGATGTGTGGGTTAGAGCTAAGGTGATTATTTTTGTGTGATGATATAGCTCGAATAGTTGACTAAAGTGATAAAGTTTATTCTCATTAATCATATTAAGTCAAGAAAGCGGAAGTGTTTCCTGAGCTTTCCTTTCGAGTAGTGCAGTATTACGCATAATCTATCTACATTCGAATGTGGTGATATTTTATCATATGTGATATTTTATGTGCTTATTCAGTGTTAAGTCAAGTACTCGATGTGTGTGTTTTTGGCCCGAGTGCTTGCTGTTTTAATTCTCTGTGCTGTGACGATTTCTGAATCAATTTTTTCACGTCTATGATGATTGTCTTCGTTGTATTGCGTGTACGAGCACCATCGCAGTCGACCATCGGCATGAGATTCGTTTGTGGTCACTAGCCCAGAGCAGTCCAGATCTCTTCTTGTATTTTGATTCTTCAAAGTTGAGAATTTATTGGGAGTCAACTTATATGACGGAACGGACGTCATAATTTTTCCAGTCACAGCCACTTCAAGAAACTTTCACGAAGCAACTAAGTTGATTGTTTTCTCGGAATCTAAGCAGGAGCATCAACACGATTATCTTCTTCAAAGATAAATAGAGTAGAAACTCACAGGTGGGATTGGCTTCGCGTCAAGAGACCTCAGGTGGCGAAACATTGTACTTACCTGGACCTGTATGGACGGCAATTGCGTCTTCAGCAAATTTTCCTAATTCGCACGTTGCAGTGAACGTCGCATGTTGTAACTTTAAGCTAAATCAGCTTCCACTGTAAAATAACAGAATCTACTTTTGACATTTATCATTTTTCTTTATTGCAATTATTATTTTGCTACAGATTAATAAAAGCTTTATTTTTTATACGTTCTCGTTCTTGTCCGTCAGTCTGCATAATCCACGTGACACGGGTTTATCATTTGTGTTGTTTTTATTCACCCGACACTCCAGTACATCACATCTTAAAAATTCCCGAAGGATAATTTGATAGTTGTAGTGATCTTGTTGATCCTTTCGTTAAGTTGATTCCATTGAAAGAACAGGCGTTTTACAAAATCAATCTCACACATAAAAAATGTTGTCATTTCAAATGCACAGAAGGCCGCTATATTAGTTTTAGCGAGGGTCTATGTTACACATTGGGTTTACAAGCTGAACTTTCCGACTTGGAACTCGTTATTGGTGAGGGTTCAACCCCAATTGATCTTACACGCAGCATATATGGTTATTATCTGTATACAGACATCATACAACTGCAAGTTGTAGGTAATACATTCGCACCGCACCTACGAATTATTCCAGTTTCACATGCCAGGCTAGAAGTTATTTATCTGGTGCTTCATACAGCCGACTACTTTCCCTTAAGTAAAAATATCATAGACACGATTGAAATCGCTTTTCAATCAGACCATGGGGATTTTCTCTCGTTTTTAACAGGCAAAACCGTGGTGAAATTACATTTTCGCAAGAAACAACGTTTTGCGAGGTTGATTTCTTTCATCTCCTCCTCAATTTCATCCCCTATCATCTGTACAAAGAGGTAATTTCGCGTTACTATTTAAACCAGAGAGGGAATAGCTTACGAGTGTTTAGAGGGTCGGTGTTCTAGAGGGGCAACGGGATTGGTTCAGTATTTTCAAATCTGTTTCGCTTTACAACACCTTTGCTCAAATCCATGGGTAAGATTCTCGGTCGCCATGCCCTAAAGGGTGATGTTTCCATTTTTAATGATGTGATACATGGTCAAAACCTCAAACAGTCGCTATCATCACGAATGAAGGAGGCTGGAGGCAGTGCCCTACAGAAAATGAGTGCTAGAGTTCAGAGCAGTAGAGGGCGTGTTAAAAGACGAAATTCAACATTTCCTACTCATTCACATGTAAAAAGACCCAGAGGCAACAGCTTGGAGTCCTTTCTGACGAGTGAATACAAACGAAGAGGACGAGTGCCGCGTTCATAAAAGTTGAAAAACACGCAGAAGAAACAGAAGAAGAGAGGAAGGAATAGAAGAGTCAACAAAAAGACCTGCAAAATTACGTTCTAATCCAATTTTAAACATACGATCATTATCATCAGTTTTCGCCTAATACATACGTAATCATGGCATCTATCGTACACCAAATGAGCATTGAATGTCTCAACAGCGATCTCGACATTTTTTCTATTCCCCACACGAGTGGTCAACAGGAAAAACGACACGTCACAGGATACCAACCAACAGCCATCATCAGTCAAGATGGACCTATTGAATTCTACGTACCTGGTTTGGCAGTTTTTTACATGGATCTCGATCAAACTACATTAAACTTAGAAGTCGTTATCAACAAAGCAGATGGACAGCTACCAGGTGGTGATAATACAGGTCCTGTAAAGCTTTTCTTACATTCACTATTCTCACAAGTCGAATGCTATCTGGGTGATACTTTAGTTAGTCATAGAAATAACTTATACCCATACAGAGCTTATTTTGAAACTCTTTTGAACTATGGTCAGACTTCTAAACGAAGTTAGGTCACAACAGCTTGGTATTGTAAAGACACGAGAGGTAAAATGGACAATGTCGATGATACAAACAACGGGTTTAAATTACGTAAAAAAATCGCACGAAATGGCGTTTACTACATAGAAGGTCCCCTCCATTTAGACATCTTTCTTCAGTGTCGACTGCTGCTAAACTCTATGGGTTTTCTTCTGAGACTTTACAGAAGTAAACCCTCCTTTGCTCTGATGTGTGATGTAGCTAATCCAAATTACCAGATTACAATCCGAAAAGCAACGCTGAAAGTTGAGAGAGTTAAATATAACACGGCTACACTATTAGCACATGCAAAGACTCTACAAGCCATTAACGCGTTTTTCCCCATCGGAGGACTTGAAATGAGGCCTGTGAGTATTGCTACTGGAACTCACGTCATACAGAACTTAATTACTGGACAGATTCCTTCCCGGTTGATTTTGCATTTACAACGAGTGAAGCCCATGCATGGAATTTTTTTTAATGAGTAACAATTGTTTTTTATAGATTTGGACATGCTGACCATGAAAATCGTGGTCAAGAACGCTAATAGCTTTTCAAAATTTATTAAATTTGATTTTAAAAACGCGAAACCACGCCCCATTTGAAAACGATTTCTGATTAGTTTTCCTTAATTTGACGTTCCACCTGCTATCCTATACTTCACGCTATCGTTTATTGAATAAGATTCATATTCACATCGTTGCGTTTCTTTCATCGTAGTTTTTCTTTTTTTATTTAACAGAAAATTATCAGGATCGACTCTTTTTAAACGTTGCAGATTTTTTTAGAAGTGACAAACGTTATGTTTCGGCCGAAAGTTCGAGAGACTAAACCCATTTCCTTGTCTTACATTCTCAATTTTACTAAGAGCTTACAAAAAATATTTTAATATGCCTGTAAACCTAAAAGTTCAGAAAGAAAATATTCTTATTTTGAAGGAAAGATATATAATTTTCTTATTTATTGGGAATGCGATTGGCCATGTTGCTTTGATACACTGATACACTGGTTTCGAGCTGAATGATTAAACGAAACGTAAACCCTCCCACATGAAATGTGACAGGTATTTACCATACGAATTTAGTATGCATACTACGTAAAAGTGTATTAGAGAATAATTTTTTTCATGTATATTTAAAGAAATAAATCGTAGTGGCAAGCTATCGCATAGTGCCTTTCGAAGAATGATGATCGTTTATAGCATATCCGTAACTAATAAAAGCCGATCTCTTATTTTTTTAAGATTGAAAATACATAAAACTAACTTTCTGGAATGTACTATACAAAAAAATATATATTTATGAGGCTAGTGATATGCTTAAATACATTTTTATATAGTATAATTCCGAAAGTTTGTGTTATTTTAAATCTTAATAAAAAGTTTATTCTCGCTTATTTTTTTTTCTTTTTTATTGTACTTTACATTGGGTATATCGAAATTTTTTAAATATTTGAAAACCTTTTAACTTGTGAAATTGTAAATTTTAGTGAACATTTTAATTGGGAAAATATGCTATTCAAACTCCCCCTCCCCCTCCCGATCATCTTAGGAACTCCCCCTTCCAGTTAGTACTTTATTGACAAGTTGTTGAATTTTTTACATGATATAATGCACATGTGTTTTTATTTAATTACATACATGATATGCATTAAAAATATGAAATAAAAAACCCTGCTTCTTAATGGTCTTCGCAAAAATATATTGTCGATTTCTGTCCGATAGCGTGACGAGTGTTATCCTTTCTTGCTGCTGAAAATAATTTATTTCTTTTCTTTAGGTTTTGGGACCTGTTAGAAAACTTTTATCAGGTACCGATTT
Source organism: Rhysida immarginata (assembly GCA_023313115.1). Classification (NCBI taxonomy): domain Eukaryota; kingdom Metazoa; phylum Arthropoda; class Chilopoda; order Scolopendromorpha; family Scolopendridae; genus Rhysida; species Rhysida immarginata. The sequence continues at coordinate 181,111 of JAHWFO010066807.1, read as the reverse complement.
TGAAGTGTTTGTAGAGATGGGTACGAAACATTATCTGGGTTTGTACAGGTTTTCTTCTCGATATTTTCAGGAGACTTAGTACTGTTAATGTGAGAGAAACCCATAGACTCAGGATAGCAGGTAGATCGTGACGTCACGGCACAGAGTGCTATGACGTAGCGTTTTTATGAAGTCCTATTTTTCGTAATATTTTAAAAAATAACTATACATTTTTAGAAAAAATGGATCATCATTCCTTGATATTGATAAAGAATACGATCAAAATCAATTTTTTAAAATTTTCATGCATGTTCCCCATTACTGGCCAGATACCTTTCTGGTGAGTGAAGCCCAGAATAGTTCTTTTACTTCGAACCCATTCAACTTTCAACATTTCAATCTATCTTTCTTCTCCCTCTCATTGGATACTCATGCAATTCCACTAAACCCTCTGACGCCGAATTTTTCCTATGGGGTCTACCTAAGAGAGTTTGTTCATTCCATGAACGCATTTGGGATTTGGAAAGAAGACAGAGATGTAGACATCAGCCAGATCGATTATGGTTCCGGTTACACATTTCTGGCCTTTGATCTTTCGGGGGACAGGAATTATTATGCAGATAGTTATAAGTTTATACGTAATAGTACGTTAATCGTCGAAGTTCAGTTTTCCGAACTTTTAGCTAATTCGGTGAACCTGATTGCTTATTGTCAATATCAGAATCTCCTGGAAATGAATAAACACAGAGCCATGAGCTTCGATTTCACGAATTAAAATCGATGGATACGCAAGAGCTATGGAGTGCCCTCAAGAGAGATCCATTCACGTGTACTATGACAAGAGGTGTTTTCCCAGTGGATTTGGTACTACAGGTCAAACCTGTTCACCCATCTTTACTCATTGCTAATATTGATAATTCCGGTAATCCAGGCTCACACTGGGTGGCATTTTTTATACCGTCCAACAAACAAGCATACCTCTTTGATTCTTTCAGAATGTTTCCTCAACCACAATTCCAACCGTTCATGTTTATGCACGCGGAATAATGGATCTACAACACAAGAATAGTGCAACATCAGATGTCTGACACCTGCGTTCATCACTGTCTACATTACCTGAAATTAGCAGCCAGGGGTTATTCTATGGCAGATATCTTGAACAACACTTACACAAATGAACTGTTTTTAAACGACTTACTCGTGAAATCATTAAAGACAAATATACTATCAAGTCTGAATTTAACCTGTCAAAAGTCCAAATGGAACCAATATTCAAATGGACTTTTATTATTATTATTATTTGTTTTATTCAACATCTGTATATTCATTTGTTCAAATAAACTTTTCGAGTTCAGATTGAATTTGTGTTTGTTTTTGGTGACTTTTAATCTCTAATAAATAAATAAATAAATAAATAAATAAATAAATAAATTACACAATCACTGGTTTTCATGAATTTAATTACATTTTTATTCAAATTTTACAGACATTAAAATAAATTTTATCATTGCAAGACAAACTAATTTTTTTACGTTAAATTGTTATTTATCGTAATGCAGCCAAGCAAGCTTTGACATGTCAGGTGGGTCCTGTTGCGTGCACTTACCAAAAGCACGAACAGGTCGGTTAAACAAAGAAACTAGAAAAAATTAAACATCGAAGCAAATAGCAAACAGGAAGCCCTGAAAAGGGCAAACGTGTTTGATTTGGCTAAAAAATTAAAAGATAAAAACCCAAGAGGGAAAAGAACATGTAAAAGTAGAAAGCAGTGAGAAGTGACACAAACATCCAAAAAATTGAGCCCTTATTACAGGAAAAAGCAAAGAACACCAATAAAGGTGTTAAGAATTAATGCCCGCGAGAATTACAAAACAGGCATAGGAAATACAATAAAAGTCTGTGTAGAAATTGATAACAGACGTAATCTAAAGTAGTTAAAAGCTGCATAAAAGATAAAGGCGCAAAACATTCCAAGAGCTGCACACCAGATGCTAAATAAAAATTCAAAAAAGTCAAATTTCATCCCAATTTCATCCATGTTTTTATTGGCACTGTCATAAATGCCTTAATCTAGTAAAAGAATATTAATATTATTCTCTGAATCATATTTACTCATTCTGTGAATTAATATCTAATTGATTTGAGTGATATTTATTTAAATTCAATTAATCTTTTTAATTAAGTCTCTAACCAATCAAAGACTCTCACCTTTTTTGTTTGTTGTTTCCTGTATTTAAAACGTTATGAACATGGTTGAAATTAATACAATAAGAAACTTTTTGTGCATTTGTAGACTTTTAAAAATTTCATGTAACACCATAAGAAGTACACATATTTTCACTATTTATTCATGTTTTTTTTCATTAATTACTCTTTTTTTTGTACGAATAATTTGACTAAGAATTTTACAAATTCCAGAAAACTATCATTAGTTTTCTTGACTAACGTTTTAGTTGTGCATCCTAAACAAGTTGTTGATTTCTTAACGTCAAACCGTGGGAAGTACGAATATTGAACAAAGTTTTATTAACTTTTTCCTTGGGAAATTTGAAGCAAATTTCCGGGAAGGCATTTTCAACTTTACCATTATACCGTTCATTTTTAATTTTACCTGATTTCCGAAAATCATATCTTGCAATGGTGTGAGGCTTTTGTAAAATACTTAAAAACAATGTAGCACTTATAAAATTTCACAATGCCTGTAACCAAAGATTAGAGGGAAACAAGTAATATGAATATTGATTTAATACAATAATTCATTGATAGATTGGTATATTCATTAACGTCAGTGTACAGCTGAAATTGGGCAGTGGGGTTACCTGTCATCTTTGTTCATGAACTGAGATGAATCAAAATGATTCTCACAGAATACATAATCCTTCTGGTTCAAATCCTTTTCTTTATTCTCCAGGTCTAGTCTGTGAGGATTGGATATCCATTTTCGACATCTGAAACTTTTTAAACATCAACGATCAATAAAGCAAAGATATGATCATTATGTGGCTTATTAGTCGACTCAAAGACTAAAACCAAAAGCGGATTGTTTTCTTAAAATTTTAATTAATTTCACATGAAGTTCGTGTCCCGTATCCAGGGAATGCTTCACGACGGCAGACTAGTTGCTTCTGCCAAATCTTGTGTGGTTCAAATGCTCCTTGAATCTTGTTTCTATATTTCGGGACGTCTGCCCTTTGTACATCATAGAGCATTGGGTACATTGAGCCTGGTAGATGCCTGATTTTTGCAGTAGTGGGATCTGGTCCTTAGGATTGCCCAGTAGTTGCTTCATTTGACCTGGATTGCTGAAATCGAGAGAGAAATTAGAAGGTTTAAGTATCAAACTTACTCCGCTTATAAGAGCCTTGTTGTAGGGCAAGGAAATGATTTTTCGATTATCTGTGTTCCTTTTAAAAGTAGTGATATCTGCTAAGAACTTTTTAAACCTTGACTAAGCTAAAGAATAAAATAAAAACTGACCTTACGAATCTGTGGATGCTAGAATACATGAGAGAGAGAAAGGAGACTCCACTTGTCCACAAGAACATTTAA
>JAHWFO010066807.1:158959-172583 GCA_023313115.1 Rhysida immarginata | reverse complement strand
TATAACCGTGAATTAATTTGATGAGTCTAAAAATTCCTAAATCATTAAACAATCCATTTAAAATGGCAAAAAATCATTAGAAATTAAAATTATTTACAATTTCATTTACAATAAGAGCTTAAATTTTTTTTAATATTTCATTTAAATTTATTAAGAAATCTAAAATACTTACAATTAAGACCTTAAACTCTTTTTTCCATAATTTAAAATTGTGAGAATACAATTACCTGCCCTATTAAAATAATGACATTTAACTTCAAATTAACATGTCGGAACAGTTAATTTCAACGTGGGGGGTCCACTTGTTTTTCAACAGTCTTAACAAAGATATTCTTTCAACTCTTGAACAAAGTAGTAACTTCTTACTCAATTGCAGAGACTAAAGTGGGGTTTAAGTCGATAGAATTTAAATTGGGAGAAGTAACTTTCTGGTCTTTACAACTTCATGCATAAAATAATCTACATAAAATTCAGTTAACTTTGGTAATCAGTTAAATACAAGGTGATTATAAAGTCACTATACATTTTGGTGAAAACATTAACGAATTTCATTTATTTGCACACTCAAACACACCCAAAGTTAATGTGTGGTTGGGGGTTACAGGGTCAAAGCTCTATGAACCCTTCATGTTTGCCGAGGGGACTATCAATGGTACTGTGTACCTCGACATGTTGGAGCAATTCCTGGGGACACAGTTGCGAGGTGATGGGATTTAGGATACTGTTGTGTTCAAACAGGATGGGGTACCACCCCATTTTACCAACATCATTCTGGACTACCTGACTCTGCATTCCCATGCAGATGGCTTTGTCAGGGCGCGCCAAGATTGTGGGCTCCACAGTACCCAGATTTGATCCCCATGGATTTCTTTGCATGGGGTTTTATCAAGTCCAAGTTGTACCAGGTCAAGATTACGCACCATTGCACAGCTGAAACAACGGATTACAGCCGTGGTGGAGGACATTACATCGGCTATGTTGCGCAATGTTTTCCGGGCCACGGTGGAATGCTGGGAGCTCTGCCAGGATGTGCAAGGGGGACACATTGAAATGTACTAAGAAGGTGTCCTCGTATGATATCTGGTTGATGCATACTGTAATTGCTGCAATAAAACGGATATTTCACCGAAATGTATAGTGACTCTATAATCACCCTTTATTTCGCTCACTTCCTGACTATCTACAGCTCTGTAGTTTTCCCCCAATGCCGTCTTCGCGTTTCAATAGTTATTCACTTATTCGTAAATAATTTATAACACTCTACAACATAAAAAATGTCCTTTAAATAAAAATATGTTTCTTTTATATTTTTGGCAGAAAATAACGAATCTATCATTATTTTTGCTTACCACGCACCACTTTTCAAAAAATTCACATTTTAGCCTTTTCTGTCTACGAGGGCAGTTCCGAAAGTAGTATCAGCATATCGATGGCGCCAATGATCCTAATGAAAGCATACGATGCAGGTATCGATACCAACATCTTAGCTTTGCTGAGGTCGAATTTCGAGTTCATTCAGTGCGTTGTTTGAGTTTTGTGACGGTTTAAAATGGAAAAGAAGATAGAAAATTCCGCCAAATGCGAAGTGCGAGCCGTCATCCGTTTTTTGAATGCAGAAAGTGTCCGTCCCAGCGAAATTCATCGTAGTTACGGCACGGGAACTATGGATGAGTCATCTGTAAAGCGTTGGGTTCGAAACTTCAAAAAGGGACAAGCTACTGTGCACAATGAACAGCGGTCAGGTCGCCCATCCCTTATCACCGAAGATCTCAAGAAACGTCCTGATGATTTCATCTGGCAAGATCGGCACGTAAAACTTAGTGAAATATCCTCGCATTTCCCTGAAATTTCACGAGCACTGCTCCACGAAATCCTTACTGACCATGTGAATTGCAGGAAAATTTGCACAAGGTGGGTGCCCAAAATGCTTTCTAGCGACCACAAGAACAATCACACGGGTTCAGCATTATCCTTCTTGGCTCCTTACGAGCAACATGGCGATGAATTCCTCGACCAAATTGTTACTGGGGATGAAATCTGGGTTTGCCATTTCTCACCTGAGAGCAAACGTAAGTCCTTGGAATGGCACCATTCACGATCTCCAACAAATCCGCGCAAGTTTAAGCAGCCACTTTCAACGAAAAAAGTGATGGCTTCTGTCTTCAGTCTACGCATTTGGCGGGGTTTTCTATCTTCTTTCCCATTTTAAACTGTCACAAAACTCAAATCACGCACTGAATGAACTCGAAATTCAACCTCAGCAAAGCTAAGATGTTGGTATCGACAACTGCATCGTATGCTTTCATTTGGATCAGTGGCGCCATCGATATGCGTAAACGGGTACTACTTTCTGGACTGCCCTCGTATATTGTAGCACATATAGAATCGCTATGCGACCAGTTCCTCATTCTGAAGATCTTCCTAAACCTACAGCTTCAGATAAATATACAGTTGATTCAGAGGAAGACACCTCCGATAACCCAAACCATCAAGATCCTGATTTTCAACCATCAACAATTATGACATGTTCATATCAAGAAATGACACAGGCAGAGCCTAACGATGGAATGAAAGCATGCTAGCTGAATATTGCTGGTCTGTTATCAGGGACACACCAACAGATGCCTACAAGAGGAGAGGGTCAAAAAATAATTTTAGTGTTTGTGTTTTCTGTAATCAAGCCTCTGTTACATTTCTCTGAGAAGTGGGTCTCCTACAAAAACTGTATGTGATGGACTATTTAGGTTTTCATACACTGCTTTGCAATGAAATTGCCCCACGCATAAGGAGTTATCCGAATGAGCCAAAAGTAGGTATACAGCAAGAGATACACTACATGATCAAAGGAGTTGGGACACCCCTGTGAACACCTGGGGTGTTTCTCCTGGACTGGACTGGGCCCGCTCATCAAGGTGGACGAAAACCTCAATGCTGATGGCTACAGGACCATTCTGGATAACGGGGCACTTCCAGCGCTGTGGGAACACTTCGGTAACAGGCTGTTCCTCTTCCAGCCACAAAGCAAGATACATATCCGACTGGTTTGACGAGATGCGGGTTGAAGAACTGGATTGGCCCGCCCAGTGTCCTGACCTCAACCCCATCGAACCTCTTTGGGACGAATTGGAACGATGTGTGGGATCCAGGATGGGTCGCCCTACATCTGTCCAGGAACTGACCACGACACTCCTCGAGGAATGAAGGTCAATACCTGTGGACACATACCGCAAACTTGTGGACGGTATGCCATGTGCGGTGGAGGCAGTGATAGCAGCTCGGGGTGGTCCTACACACTACTGATTAAAGCTTTTTGCTGCTTTACAGTAGAGCAACAGGTATCCCAACTCCTTTGATTATGTAGTGTACATCTGAACACACCTTTATTACGTTATGGAGCCAAGACATGCAATCTTTTGTACAGTGTCCCAACGGAAAGTGACATCAGTAGGTTGTGGCACCACTTCTAGCAGCGATGCACTCTTCCAGCCGCAGGTGTAGGTGATCATACAGGTGGTGAATGTCATCTTGGGTTACATCTGCCCAGGCCTGGTGAACCTGGAGATTGTGGGGTGATCGTAAACGCCGTCCTACCATGTCCCACACGTGCTCAATTGGCGATAGGTCTGGGGACCTCGCAGGCCATGGCAGGCAGTTGACATCATGCAGATATGCCATGCTCATGTTTCCTGTGTGCGGTCTGGAGTTATCCTGCTGATGTGTGCAGAAAGGTGCATGAATACGGGCTGCTGAATCTCTGTGAAGTACCGTGCTGCTGCCAGGGTGAATTGGATTTTGACTAAAGGCGTTCTGGTATCGTAGCCGATGGCACCCCAGACCATGATCGCGGGTGTTGGCCCACGATGATGATATCGGATGCATTGTTCATTGGCATGTTCCAATGTTCTGCGTCGCACACATCTGCATCTGTCGTCGGTGTCCAAACAAAATTGGGATTCATCACTGACGACCACCGGACGCCATTCCATTCGCCAGCCCACTCATTCACGACACCATTGCAGTCGTATCGCGCAGTGCTCGGATATCAAAGGAAGACAGAACAATCTACGCCTGGCAGACATTGCCGCTATTGTCGCTATTGACACTGGAGCAGTGCCAGGAATAGTGATTTGTCGCGCAGTTGCCACAGGGTGATGGTTCTGTCCGCTAGCGCTGTTCGCAGTATCTGCCTATCGGTACGAGCTGACGTGCTTCTCCCGAGCCCCAGAGCCTGGTCTTCTGGCATGTGTGCTTTCCTCTCGCCATTGCCTCCAACATCGCCTACCGTCCGGGCGTCCCGCAACAAATGGACAGCAATCCATCTGATTGACCATCCGGCCTCGGAAAGGCCAATAATCCGACCACGTTCAAAGTCCGTTAATTGCGTGAACAGTTGTGGTTGTCGCCGCATTAACACCATGGTGCGGATTACAGTATTGTACGTTTACGATGCAGTTGCTTCCTCCTTACTGCATGGAATATCTATACAGGCCTATAAAGCCTATACAGGCACCCGGACACCCTGTATACACCCTAATGGTCATGTCTCGTGAGCATGCATCTAATCGTTTACTAGTCGGAAGTAGACTAACCCCCTCCCCCACTAAATATGGATAAGGTCGGATAACTCCTTGTTGGTGGGGCAATTTCATTGCAAACCAGTGTATATGAATCAAGCACCTTTTGTTTATACAGAATCACATAGTTTCATCTAAAGGACAGAGAAAAAGTCCAAATTTGTTGTACAGTGTAATTTATGTTTAACTAGCAGAGGACCCGGCGTTGCCTGGGATAATTACACTTGTAGGTTAGTAGAACAATCTCAAGAAGTAAAATTATAACTCCAAATTGTTTAAATAATAACTGAATCAATAAAACACAATCAACTTTGCTCGCACTGATGATCTAATTAAGAACAATTACATACTCTTAATTACTGGAATTGTATGTGTGTTGTGCGCAAAATTTGTAATCAAGAATTCGTTTACTGCCCGTTGTTCAAACGATTCCAAATCTGGCACACTGATTCATTACCGGTGTCAATACAAACAAATAAAATGGTTCAAAATTAGAATTCTTAAAAAGAATTAAAACTAATTCTCGTTTAATTTACTTCCTAGGTAGTGGACGGGCTACATCTTCAAGTTTTCTTCATTTAATTAAAATTCTGGGCGGAGGATGAGCCATTTCTTCAGATTTCCAAGGCTTCTTGGTTTTGTTGCTATCATGTAAAACCATGTTCTTTTTATTTAAAATAAATAAAGACTAAAAAGAATAAAAAATAAAACATATAAAAAAGCTTTTTATTCATACCAATAATTTTATTAAAAAGTAAAGAATGTAATTAAAAATAAATCGGAATGTGGAATGGTATATTCGCACAGGCCTCCCATTTGGCCATGAAAAAAGAAAAAAGAATATACTTTCTCGTTCTTAATTTTTTATTTTTTTCCTGGTGGGAGGGGGAAGCTGTAGGTTCTTAAAATATTAAGAATTCCAAAATAGCTCAATATAGCTAAATAATATCTTTACAAAAAACATTCGTCTCAATGAGTGGAGTCCGTACATGTCGTGTTTATTGACTTTAGTTCGCTGGAATAAATGTTATAGCCATTTCTTTATTTTTAGAAAAAGATAAAGAAATTTCTTTGAAAAGGCCTAACCCAACTCCATAAGAAATACGTCAAGACAATTGTGACCTTTATGTCTGTATTAATAATATTTTTTTTATTAGGAGGGACAAAAAATTACTTTCAATGAGAAGAATCTATTGACTTTGGTTAGCTTGTATGAATGCTTTAACTGTTTCTTAGAAAGAGCATTAATATCTTAAAAGAGCTTAACAAATTGTCATAATTCATAAAAATTTATTTGTCTTTGCTATTTTCCGTTAGCTGCACAAAACTGGTCAAATGCATATGAGGGGCATACTGAAAGTTTAAATTAAAAAAAATAAGAAGGTTTATAATTGGTTGGTTTGGTATTAACGTCCCTTTCAACTGCTATGGTCATTTCAGGACGGCGTTATAGGGGCTGCAAATGTCACCTCGCAAGAGTTATTTAACGTGCAGCCTGCAAACAACTACACGGGATCAATGGCTTTATTTCCTCTCCAAAGGAAGTACGTGATCTCAGTATTTCCCCCTGAAAAAGCCTCGTCGTTCTCGGCCGGGATCGAACCCGCATACTCGGGCATCAGAGGCGATCACGCAACCACTGAGCCACCGAGGCCGATAAAAAAGGGTTAATAATTGTGATACACAGAATATGTCATTTCAAACTATAAGCTTTTGTCTATTTCTGAGCATACTCTCTATTCCTTTGGACACATTTTCCCCATCGTCGTGGAAGTTGGAAAATCTTATGATGATAGAAGTCCGTTCCAGCTCGCTGAAGGCAGTGATGCACTGCGCTCTTCACGTCCTCGTCTGTCTCCTAGCACTGCCCCTTCACAAAACAGCAGAAATTACTTTCAGTATGCTTCTTGTATATACATAAGGACGGATTTTTTTCCAGAATTTGGACATATCTTCTCGAATCATGCGATTTGAAGTCGACGTCCGTGAAAAAAACTTTGAGGTAGGGAAACGAACAAAAGGCAATCACTTTTAGTAAATGGTAGGCAAAATAAAGTAAAAATGTGGAGGCGCGTTGAATAGTAAATTTTTAAACGAAAATACTACATAAAAAAATAAACGCGCCATCACAATTTTACCTTTTTAAATTATATTTTGTACTTTTTAATGCATTTTCTAAGGTAAAACCATGTGCTTAAAAATTTTTTTTATGTTTTATTTTATTGAGCGAGAAAAACGTTGAAAGTTTTCTAAATTTAGAACATACATTTGCTTTTCAACTTTAGTGTAAACTTTTTAAATAAGGAAATTAAACAATCTAGAATCTGGGTGAAACAATTTATTATTAATAATTTTATTTTTTACTTTGGAAATATTGTCTGATAGAACCAATATTTTGATAACATCAGGATTAAAAAATGTTTCATGATATCAGTACTTTCAGTATAAATTAATTTCCTTATTTACAAAGTTTACACAAAAGTTTTGAAGCAAATGCATGCTTCAAATAGAGTAATCATTCATATACCTCAACTGTATCCAATATTAATATTGAAAGTTTTCATTATGTATTGTCATATACTCATATATTTGCCGAAACGACATATCTGGTAGTTCGTTTATCACTTCATCAGTTAAAACGTGACCACCTCCCATTGGTTGTTTGTGACAGCCCAACTGGTAGAGGCGTCGGCCATGACATTCGAGGTTTCTGGTTCGAACCCAGGCCGGAGCATTTATCCTTCCATTTTTCGATAGAAAAATCTTTACCTGATGCTTGAGAGGCTTATCTCCAGTTATAATATCATTTATTATTTAAGTCTTTATTACTGTTTCTTAGAATTATTTATCAATATTCACAGTCCTGCACTCAGATCAAAACTGCCCGTGGCTTTAAATTTTTTTTCCTTTGGGCAACCACTTAAACATTAATTTTACAAAACTTTGAAAACGACTAGAATTGATTACAGTTGAATTATGTATGTCCTTCATAATAACTGTCGATTCATTCTATGCTCCACGAAAGCGGTCTTCAGTGTTTCCAAATGTTCTGGTCACCAAATCCTTTGACTTGACTTCTTCAACATTTCCACTCTCGACGTTCTGAGGTACGGGGAGCCTTTCCGCCATCAGGGGTTGGAAAAGAGAAAAGAAAATTATTATTATTTGAAGAATGCCCTTAAAATTACGTTAAGATTGAGAACAACAAAGAAAGTAAGCATGAAGTAGCTCCAAGTCTTTTCCTATAGTAAAAAACAGCTTATTCATAATTTCTTTCAGTCAAACTGTTCACCAAAAAACGTGGTTTCTTTATTAATTTCTAGTTTTAGTGGTCCACACTCGTCTGCTACAAGTAAACTTCAATTAACGCGCGGAGTTAGGTATTCGTTTGTTTTTCCTACTTTCAATAAAGTTAATTTTTAATAAGAGTTTTGTCTCAGTGTTCTTCTTTTCTTAAAGGTAACTTTTAATTCCTTTACTTATTCTTTCTAGCAGTTAAATGCTTGGAATTCCTATCAGGCCGCTATCCACCCGCCCGGGCGGTCCGCCCCGGGGGGGGGGGGACGCAATGGAAACAATCGGTTAGGTATTAGTGTGTTAGTGGGAACCCATCAAGATCGACATAACTAACTCTCTCACTTCAAATCAGAGCCACCTTCCATCAGGGTTTTCGTTCGGTTCTGTTGTTCCAACTTCAGAATTCCGTCCGGGAAATTCTGTTTGGTTCTGTGCCTTGGTGCGGTTGGTTCAGACAAGGCATCCTGTTCGATCTTAGGTCGCTCCATAATTCCATCATAATTTTGTGGGCTTCGTTCTGAGAAAATAAAAGAGCATGCAACAGCTTATATTCGTTAAAATTCTTATGGTCAAAACTAATGTACCTTACCGGATTCAACGTCGTTCTAAAGGTTTATATCTCATTATTGTTCGGTGAATACGTCTTTCATCGGTGCGGCCCTTCGAATTTCTGACACTGCGTTTCCGGCTTCTATGCGTCAAGAATGCCTTTTGGGAGGAGGGATTCATTAACCTCATAGTATCCGTCACCTCACCCAGTACGAATCTCTTAAAATAAGGATATCTTATGAGGACCTTCTTATCCTCAAGCCACCTTCTGGTTTTGTTTATTATTCTTTAGGTAGGTATAGTAAATGAGCCAAATTAGTTATCACCTGAGTTTTCTTCACGCAAGCCGGACGTATTGTCATCAAATTTGCATACTATTATGAAAGGGCTTTGATGCAGAGGTCTTAATTTTATGTGCAAACGAGGGCCTGTAGCACATGCTGGTACCCATTCCCCTTCATTAAATTCCACACAGCTATTTGCATATCGCTTCTTTTTACGGCAGCTCCTTTGTTTTTCATAGGCCTTCCGCACTTTCTCATTTTGTGACTCGGGGTTACATCCTGCTACTAGAGTAGTTCACGCCTATCATAAGTTCCACCGGGGAGTAACCTGTCTCCTCATGCACTGTCGACTTCAGGATGAACAAAATGCGATATAGGACATCAATTATGTTGGCGTAATTTTTGTCGTAAAGATTGGAGGTAGCGTTCCACGAGGTTGGTACGAGGGCAATAGGGCACATTATACTCAAGTCGCACTCCTCTTTGATTTAGTATTTGCTCACCTGCAAATTCCGGAAATAAGGTGCGTTGTCATGTATAATACGGTCGGGCCTTCCGAGCTTCTTCAAGCAATGCTTGAGGAAATTCATGACCAACGTTCGTGACAATTTGGGCACCGCCTCCAATTCCATCTAACCGCTGAATACGTCTACTATTACAAGTAAAAATCTTTTTCCGTGGGCCGATACCGGTAAAGGTTCAAAAGCATCCAATGACCAAAGTATCATCGGCCCAGCAATACTCCTTCAGATGTATTCTATGTCTTCAGGGGCGCAACATATTTTACATTTCTGGAATTCTAAACCAATGTTTGCGTATTGTCTAAGTTCCTGGTGCATATTTTTCCAGAAGTATCTCTTTTTCATGAAGTGCAGCATTTTCTGGGCCCTTGGGTGAACTAGTGGACCCTGAGAATGCCAAAATGCAATAGCTTCTCTCGAGTGTCTTGGGGAACCCGAATTCACTCATTACCTCCTGTGTTCTTACAAATGAGTCCGTTTGTGAATCGTAAGGTCTTGCACTTGGAGTCCATGCACATCTCGCTAATTGAGCAAAAGAGGAGTCCTTTCTTTGTAACCTCTCCCAATCAAAGGTCTCTTCCTCTTCGGTCACCATTAGGCTGTGGGATAGGGCATCTGGTATTTGATTCAGACATTCTTCTTTATGTAGTATCACGAAGTTGAATGCCTGGAATTTGAGCGCCCACCGCGTGATGCGGCCATGATGGTCTTTGAAATTGTTCAGCCATGCCAAGGCCTGGGAGTCGCAATGTACGATGAATTGAGTTCCATTTACATACGACCTGAACGTGGCTATGGTGTGCATCACCGCCAAGCACTCCCATTTCACAACCGAATACTTGGTTTCCAATTCTATCAACAGCCGACTGCAATAGGCAATGATCCTCTGCTGATCGCTGATGTTCTGAGTAAGCATTCCCCCGACCACATACTTGCTGGCATCAGAATGGATCTCAAATGGGTGGTTAACATCGGGTTGCGATAGCAGAGGTGGTTCCATCAGAATTTTCCTTATAGAGTTAAAGGCTTCTTGGCATTCTGATTTCCACGACTACTTGACACCCTTATCAGTCAGACGCCTCAACCGGAAATTTAAATGACTCAACGATGGTATGAAGGTCTTATAAAATTGCACCATCCCGATGAAGCGCCTGACTTCTTTGGCGTTTCTGGGGATCAGCTAATCTAGCATGGTTTGGACATGATTCTTCGACGGTTAAAGCCCCTGGTCGTTTACGGAGTATCCCAGAAAATCCACTTGACGTTGGAGAAAGTGAGATTTTCGAAAATTGATTTTTAAATTGTGGGCTTTCAATCTCTCAAAAACCCGACCAAGGGTTCATTCCGTGACGTCTGGAATTCCCACTATAATGTCGTCCATATAGTGGAAACTCCAGGGCTCGATGGTCAGGACCAGCACCTGGTCCATCAGGGACTGTAATACCTGAGCCCCCTTGTGTATACCAAACGGTATGACTTGGAAAGCAAAGGCACCCAGTCCCAGGACCACAAATGACGTTTTACTTGCAATGCCTCATCCAACCGCACCTGCCAATAGGTGGATTTCAGATCTAATATGGAGAACACTCGAGTGTAGGTGAGCTTCCGTAGTATCTGCTCCATTGGCAAGGGGTTGTCAAGGCATTAAGCCATCTGATGTCGAGAACGAATTTTTTCTCGTCGCTATTTTTCTTGGCGATTAGGAAATATGGTAACGACCAAGGACTTTCAACGCTCCCTACAATTCCTTGCTTTTTCATTTCCAGGACAAGTTTGCCCAGTACTGCCATCTTTGCCGGCGATTGAGGGTAGGGCCGAACCTTTACTAGGGGGTGTTTTCCTGCATCAATATGGTGGAGATAAGAAGGATAGTCCCATACTTTTTTCTTTCTTGAATACTCTTTGACAAGTCAATGTGGGCCGGCCTTACTCTCATGTTCAGTTCCATCTCGAAACGCGGGTTCAACTTTTGCAGGACATCCAAACCAATAACCTTTTTACAGGGCAGCCTCTCGGATATCCACAACATTACTGGCACTGGGAAACAAGGAACGGCGTGCGTGGCGGTTATCTTTTCCTCGACATAGGTAGTCAAGATTTGTTTCTCCCCATTGGCCACTTTTATCAGTCTTTATTCTTTTATTCGGTTCTTCAATGCGGGTGGTTTTTCTGCTATCTCTCGCCTTATGATCGATAAACTGGATCTGGTGTCTAGCATAAAGGTTATCTCCACGTTGTTAAAGCTTACATTTAATTGGCAAATCCCCGTTGGCGGCAGGTTAACTTCCAATCAGGTTTTCTCCAATCCGTAGGGGTCGATTTTCCATAATCCTGATTCGATTGCCTCCATCTGAGCACCTTCTCCCTCACCCTTCTTTTCTCATTCATTCCATGTACCGGGACATGTGGGGGGTGCCGTTGCACACGTCCCTCAAATATTTTCCTAACTCTTTACATATTATCACCTGAAACCTCTGACTTGCGTTAGGAGTTCCCATCAACAATTGAAGGCATGCTCCAAAAAGGGATCTAATCCACAATTCCATCAATTTGAGAAAAAAGACAATATACGGTTTATCAGAATATTTAACTGTATTTGTGCGTTTTATTGATCAAAATGATATATAACATTGGTTAGTAAATGAAACTTGAAACTCAGTATAATAATCAAGATAATTACCTCTTCTTTCCTTCTACAGGGGAAAAGGGATCTAAGCCACGGACAACATTGCAAATAATGAGGTGAAACCACACACACATTGTCTTCTGAACATAAAAATGAACATAACCTCATGTATAAAGTAATCAGGTGGAACATTGTTGCATTTGGATATAAAAAAGAAAAAATAAACACCATCTGTATTGTTTGTGTATTAAGCAAAGTGTTCTTCCTTCAGAGGTATTTGATCATGTCACTAATGTCTTTTTTTTTGGCTGCTGCAAGTTCCAACTTCTTCTGGTACAATTGTGGAAGCTGATTTGGGAAAAAAATAACGTACTTGCCTCGTATCATAGTGGGGATGGGAAAATTGTCACATGGCTGAATACTGTTATGGGATATTTTTTCCTTGTAATTCGGCCATACTATTCTTGTCCAACCAGAACTACATATAAATCGTAATCTTTACGGAGTTTTTACGGTTAATATTATCCGCCAGCACAGATAAATCTAGGAAGTCTTCTTGAGACAGAACAGTAACTTCAAAAAATATGGAATACCTAGAATCTTCAATCATCCTGGCAACATCACTGACCAACATAGGGTTTGATGGCTTCTTTTTCTTTCCTGTTAATGTGAAGCAGCAGTGACATGGTAAGAAAGAGTGGCCAATATTTTTGTGCCATTGTTGTGAAATACTTTTCTTCATTCAAGTAAGAGTATAATGCAAGCATAATCCAGTTGTTGTTTTGCACAACACAGCGATCAGACCAGACAACAAGAGATCACTGCTCACCTACTTCTATTTTCTCAAAGTTGTTGACGACATGCTTTAGTATGCAGGAACCTATGTCAGTTGCTCCTTTTTATCAATATTCACAGTCCTGCACTCAAATCAAAACTGCCCGTGGCTTTATTTTTTTTTCCTTTGGGCAAACGCTTAAACAATAATTTTACAAAACTTTGAAAATGACTAGAACCGGTGCCGATTCATTCAATACTCCACGAAAGCGGTCTTCAGTGTTTCCAAATGTTCTGGTCACCAAATCCTTTGACTTGACTTCTTCAGCGTTCCCACTCTCGACGTTCTGAGGTACGGGGAACCTTTCCGCCACTAGGGGATTGAAAAAAAGAAAAGAAAATTATTATTATTTGAAGAATGCCCTTAAAATTTATTTTTCTTCTTTTCTTCTTCTATTCTTAAACTTTTTTATTTATCTACTTATTTATTTTTTGGGGGACCAATAACTCCTTTTTTCATAATATTATCATTATTATATATATATATATATATTTTATATATTGTCCTTTCAGTTTTTCAATTATTTTTTGACTTCCTGTAGTTTTTATTTTTGTCCCGATTAATATTTATTACTATGATCGAGTTAGTTTTCCCTGCTTCAGTCGATTTAATTAATGCTCAAATTTCCAAATTAAGTGGAAATCATTTCACTGATTACCTTTCAATTTTCTACCTGAATATCAGGAGCATTAATGCTAATCTGTCTTGTACCTTATCCAACCTTAAGATTCTCTCGATTTACCCAAATTTATTTATATTTATGGAAAGTTGGATCTATGATTCAAGCGAATCCCCTGTAATTGCCGATTATCAGGTGGTCTTGGTTGGTCATGCCAATAAACGAGGAGGTGGTATCTGTGTATATCTCCACCGTTCTCTTTTTTTGATACTTTATCTAATTTTTGTAAACTGACCCCTGACTACGAGGGATTGACCAT
>JAHWFO010066807.1:118355-158859 GCA_023313115.1 Rhysida immarginata | reverse complement strand
ACCCCCCCCCCCCCCCTTATGGGTATTTTTCCCTCTTTTTGTTCTTTCCTATCTTCTGTACTTTTAGACTTAAAATATCTGGTAAAACTCTAATCTTAGTTGGTGATTTTAATATTGATTTTAATACACCTTCCCCTTCTCTTAATCTTCTGCTGGACCCTATTATCCTCTCTGGCTTATTACCTACAACTAAATCTTTTTCTCACTTTTTCTCCCACAATAATTCTTATTCCGCCATTGATTCCTGTTTTTCAAATTCCAACCTTATTTGTCTCAGCTCCTTTGTTGATATGGCGATCACTGATCATATCCTTATGCTTACTATTAAAATGTCTGCCTCTAATACTTCTTACACTTCTCGAGATTAGACTTCGAGATTAATGTCACGGAATTTTAATAATATTAATAATTCCGGTGACAGAGACGATCGTTTTCGCTCAAGAATAATTTACAATTCGGGGCGAAAACGGAGTCGACGTCGTCAGCGTCATACTGATCATCAAGACGAGAGCCAATCAGAGAAGAGCGAGTCTCGCGAGTGCGGGCTCGAAGAGAGAGAAGAGAAGGAGAGACAGAGAGAATAACGTTACGACCGATGGAGGTTTAACGGAAAGGAAGCTCCCGGCTAAGACTGATGGAAGCCATCGGGATTGCTACGTTATCGGCACGCTGAAGGGGAAGGCGAGACCTCAAGCCGCTGCGACGGAGACGACTTCGGAGCCGGCATTAGCTTCGTGGGTGTTATTTCCATTCAAAAATGTATTCGGTGATACCGTCTTAATTGCTAGTTTTCTTTTATAGACTTCATGTGACATTTGGAACACTGTTTTGCAACAAGTGAACTTAGAACTTTTTATGTTGTATCCGTACAATATTAAAGCTGTTTCGCCGTAAAAGGCTTTCAAATTTTGTACTTTAGTTCTCTGTGTTGCTTGTATTTTTATAAATAGTTGACTTTCCCGGACTATGAACTTTATCATGATTGTGACTATTATAATGTAATTTGCTCATTACTATTTTCTCGCAATTGGAGATTTTATTTGCGAGCGAGACTCATTTTTCTACGTGTGTTTCCTTAGGAGTGATATAAAGTCACTAGAATGTAAAGTGTTAATTACTTTGTCTATGCAATTGAATCTTTTGAAAATTATAGTTTTAAGCACATGTTTTGACATTTTGTTTGTTAATTGCTTAAAGTAAAAGAGTGTGAGGTTGGCTTTGTGTAAATGTAATTTAGTGACCGACCCAATCAAGGTGCTATTTTAAGATTGAACCTATACAGGTGTCCGTTGTGTTACGGGTTAAACCTTTAGCTATTAAGCTATTTGTTTATATTACTGTTTCGGTTTAAGCCATATTTATGTGAATATTGTATTACATTGTTGTTGCTTAGACATTAAGGTTTTTCTATACAGTTATTAGCTTCTAAGCTTTTGTTTTGCTTTCTAGCTGGAAGGGTATTTGTTAAAATATACGCTAGATTAATTTAGGTGTTTTTGCCTTTAATTTGCCTTTGCTTTCAGGTTAATTATCCTTTAAGTTTGAAAGGAGTTTAAGGCTTAATTACTAATTATTCCTTTTACACAGAAGTGTGGTTAAAATTAATTACTTTGTGTGAAATTGTTTTTGCCTTTGATTTTGCGTTTGGCATAGATTGCCGTTGACAGAAGGAGTTCCCATTTTTCCTTCTTATTTATCTTTACTTTTTTTTAAAATTTATCAATAAACTTTTCATTTATTACCTTAATTAGTGCGCTGTTACATGTTATTTACTTTCCACTGCGCTACTCCTAATTTAGCTATTTTCACATGTGACAATTAATTACTCCTAATTCAATAATCATTTTTCAGTCTTATTTAGCCTTAACTGACTGGATGTCACAACTTTTTTAATTAGCAGAGTTATGAAATACTTATGAACAGAGAGGAAAGGGACGGGAGACTAATATTGATAATCCAAATAGTTTTAATAGACAAAGATTAATAAACTGGTTTAAACATTTTCTGAGTCCTATATTGGCATCAGATTTCTGAGCAAACAATTTCACTATTAAACTAACTATGAATGGAAAGCTCGACAAAAATAAAGTATTATAGTTCGATAATATTCGACAATGCTGAATTCTTGGACTGGGTCGAATGCAATGAAGACGGCGTCATAGATTGAACCCCTGTATGCTCTGCTTTTTCTGAATAGGACGGTATCCTTGGCGGGAACAGATGGCAGGCGGCTGGCAGGTAAGTTTGAGCATTCACCATAGAAACTGATAACGGCAACCTCGCGAGGCTTGGCATCACGAAGGGGGAGACTAAATGCAGTGGAAGAGAAAGCACAATATATTACATTAATGTTCAAATGCTTAAATAAATTAAGTGCCTGGAAGAAATTTCTAAGTTAGTGAATAAATAAACTCGGACTACCATACGACACTGCATAGCCTACCGAGCGCAGTAGGCCGACTAGGGTCCCGTCGACGCTACCGGCTGCGACACGTGCCCCATCTGTTCCTTGGCTCCTCCGAGCATGAAGAATTTATTCGTGGACGGGAGATGAGTAGCCTCGCTGGCCATGGCTGAGGAATGAGGGGGCTAACCGTTCCTCCACCTTGGCGTCTGAAGCTCAGTTTTCTATAGATGTGGAGCCTCATTGGGCCTCTGGAACTCCGTTGCTACCTCCTTCATATATCCGTAAGCACTCAGAAATGGGCACCACGACTGGCGTGTTCTGAGCTGCACAATTTCCTAGGCATGAAGTGTTGAGATGAATGTGATATGAGTCCGAAGAATTCAGGCTGTTCTCCTGAGGTTCCGTCACTCCTAGACAAGACAAATCAATTTCTTTCTTCCAAGATGACTCAAAGAAAATGTGTAGCATCCATTCTCATTGATTTCACTAAGGCAGTTGATTCTGTTTCAGTTCAATTAATACTTTTGAAACTCTTTTCTTTATACAGTATTCTTGGTTTACCTCTCACTTGGCTTACTAGTTTATTGTCGGACCGTATATAATTTCTTTCTCACTTCGGGAAAGATTCTTCGATACTCACCAGAAATCAGGGGGTTTCTCAGGGATCGATTCTTTCGCCCCTGTTATTCAACTTATTTGTAAATGATTTTTCTTGTATCTTTATGGCTTCCAAACCAATATTATATGCTGATGACATTGCATTATTGCTTTCCCGCTCAAATATTTCTCTTTTACTCTCTGCTTTAAAAGTGGCTCTTGAGGTACTAAGAGGTTGGTGCCATGCTAATTTATTAATTGTTAATATTGAGAAAACGAAGGTGATGTATTTTTATCAAAAAAATAAATTCAATATTCCCGCTTCGCCTTTAATTTACTATGATACTTCACTAATTAATACAACAACTGTGTTCACTTGCCTTGGACTTAATTTGTTGCCTGATACGGGGTGCACATGTTGATAAATTATTATTAAAGCTCAATAAAAAACAGGGTATTACTAGACTGCACTTTCTTCCATCGAATATCCTACTTTTACTTTATTTCTCATGGATACATTCTTCTTTGTGTTTTGGGGTTGTCTTTTGGGGCTCTACATCATCATCTAATCTTACGCGCATATTAAAACTTCAAAAATGGTTTCTTTGTACTATTTTACACCTTCCTAAATCCTCCCCTCTGTCTCAGTATTTTTCATCTTTGCGAATACATACCATTTATCAATTCTACTTTCTGGCCTTATGTACATTTATCTACAAATCAATTAACTCTTTGATACAGCTTTCTTCTCTTATCATAATTCATATTAATTGTGATAGTCATAATTACAATACTCGTTCTTCCAGCAAGATACGGACCCCAACATTACTGTTAAATCACTGCAACCACTGTGTCTCCCATTTTGGGATTAAATGCTGGGCCCATCAGCCCCTTCAATTTCGCTCTTTGGCTTCTTACCCCTTGTTTCGAAGAGCCCTACGAATTTTCTGTCTTTATTATATATCTACAAACATGAAATCTGCTAATTAGTATTTAGTTTAGTCTATTATCAAATATTTCTTGCTTGTATTATTTGTATATATTTTAACTTTGGCTTCATTTTTGTTACATCCTTATTTTTTATATTATTTATATGGGCCCATTTTTAATTTTTAATGGGCATTTTAAATATCACAAGAATAATTACCTTCTGTTGGTTCTCATATGTAAAATTTCAGGAGCTTTATTCGTTTTTATTTATTCATTTTTGTTTGTTTTTATTTTAGCCGAAGCTGGCCTGATTAATTTTGTTTCTACGTTTTGTTATATCGCATACAATTACCTGTTTTTTAGTAACCTTATTGTTTGCTTTTCGTTATTTGGTTTGTTTATGCCCTCCAGGCCTAACTTGTTAGTATGTACCATACTGGCCTCGTAGGGCATTGCTGTATCTATTTTTTCTAACTCCCTTTTTAAATAAATAAATAAATAAATAAAAATTACGTTAAGAGTGAGAACAACAAAGAAAGTAAGATGTGAACTAGCTCCAAGTCTTTTCCTATAGTAACCACAACTTCAGTCAAAATTACTTTCATAATTTCTTTCAGTCAAACTTTTTACCAAAAAACGTGGTTTCTTTATTCATTTCTAGTTTTAGTAGTCTGCACTCGTCTGCTACAAATAAACTTCAATTAACGCGCGCAGTTAAGTATTCATTTGTTTTTCCTACTTTCAATAATGTTAATTTTTAATAAGAGTTTTGTCTCACTATTCTTCTTTCCTTATAGGTAACTTTTAATTCCTTTACTTATTCTTGCTAGGAGTTAAATGTTTGGAATTCCTATCAGGCTGTTAGCCACTCGACAGGGAGGTCAGGTAAGTGGGGGGAGGGGGGAGGAAGAAATGCAATGCAAACCATCAGGTAAATATTACTGTGTTAGTGGGAACCCGTCAAGATCGACATAGCTAACTCTCTCACTAAGGATCAGAGCCACCAACTTCGGAATTCCATCCGGAAAATTCTGTTTGGTTCCGTGCTTCGGTGCGGTTGGTTCAGATGAGGCGTCCCGTTCAATCTTAGGTTGCTAGCAGAGGACCTCGAGATCCAGGGCCATTGGAATGTGGAGGGGGTGTCCCATTGTTTTTACACCTGGCCCACCCACAGGTGTAATTTTTTTAGGAAAAACCCCACCTGCCTTTATATAGATTGAATTAAATATGATTATTGATATTTTTTGATGTAGAGGGGGTGTTTTCTGCATTGGTTATGAATTATGAATGATTTCCATAAATTTGGGTGTGGTCCTACCTGTTTGCGCTCCCTTGGACCACCCCATCTTGTTCTGTGCGTCCTGCAGTGAAGCACACCCTTGCCCCTTTTTTCTCAGAGATGTCTTCCAGCCTCCCATGTGGGTTGCAGTGAGGCCCACTGCCACTGACTCCTTTCTGACGTCACCTTGCCCTGAGTGAAGGTGTTGAAGGGGAGAGTGGCGCAGATTCACCATCCCTTACTTTCCCATCATACCTGGGTTATTTTTACCTGTGTTTTTTTTTTGAGTGTCAAATTTCTTGTTCACTGCATAAATTTTTTAATCAATACTGATTTTTTTATTTAAAGTTTTGTGTTTCCATTGTGGTGTTGGCATTATTGGGTCATCATCATCATTTTTTACCTTTAAGTGATTCACTCTTTTTACCTGTGATTTAAATCGTTTTACTTAGTCAGCATTCTTTATTTCATTATCTTTTAATGACTTTTTTCATTCATTCATTCATTAAGTTTAAGCTAAGTTAATTCATTCATTTATTCTTACTTACAAAAGTTAAGCTCTACAGTTTTTTATGTTTATACATTCTAATTTAACTTGCTAAATCACCTGACCGGGGCATCATGATTTTTAAAAAAGTGTGTAATGAACATTGACAAAACATATGATGGGTGGTTATATCCATGCATTTTTTTATGTTTATTTTTATTATTATTTAGGAGAGGGAACTGCACATCCGAAGTCCATCGAGGTCAATGACACTTGAAAGCGAGGTATTCGAGCAGAATGTTCAGCGATCAATAGTGAACTCTGATAAGCATTTATTCAGCTCGGTTTTAAAATCATAGTCTAAAGTTAAAGAGACAAGTGAACTGTGTTTGGATATGCCGCTGATGCGAGGATAAGTGCAGTCACTCACTTGAAGTGGAGGAGAACATTTTCATCTCGAGACTTTCTCCTGATATTAACAGGGCTTCTCTTATTTCTCAAGTTGTCTGAGTTTTTGGACAGTAGGAATCTGATTAGATGTCATAAGCTTAAAACCAAATTTGACACCTACGCTTCATTCTTCGTATCTATACATTTGATTTGGTGTTTGATCCGATTCACTGGCCTGCAGGAACTTTAGTGTCTGAATTTTATGTCAGATTACACGAAGATAAAATAGTTCATGAGAAAAAGGACTCTAGCTTAACGTAATGTGCTCAAGATCTTCTTCGAATTTGAAAATAACTGTTCCTCTCAACATTTTATTCCAAAATGTGAGAGGACTTCGAACCAAACTGTCACATCTCAATCATTTTGTCATCCTGAATAATAATTTTATGTATTGTCTCACGGAAACATGGCTTAATGACTCTATCACAGATTACATGTTGTTTGGCAAAGGTTTTGATGTCTACAGCTCTGATAGGTCATCTGGTAACTTAGGTGGTGGTGTTTTAGTTGCCATTCCCAATAACTTTGACTCTTGCCCCATTCCTTTGAGCTTTACTGTCAGCGGCATAGATCTGGTAGCCATTCATCTTCGATCATCATCAACCACTAATTTCAACTCTTGGCTTTTTAGAGAAAGAAATGATTTAATCATTGTAGTGACTTATGTTCCACCCAACACGTTAACTAGTGATTATGACAGTTTCTTGAGTGACTTGTCTGAATTTGTTTTGAGCTGTAATTGTAATACTCTTGTACTGGACGACTTCAACTATGATGACAATAAGATTTACCCAAGCTCTTCATTTTACGCTAAACATCGGCAACACTCGACCTCATTTTGGAGCAACGAGACAGGTCTCTCGAACTTTAATCTTGTGCTTAATGCAAGAGAGGAATCCCTAGACAAGGTGTTCGCCAATTTTAATGTTAACGTTACTGCAAGCATAAAACTTCCAGTGTCACCAGATGTTTATCATCCTGTCCTTCTTATTTCTGGTGTTAACACCGACTTCCAGAAACGTTATATCGACTCAAGTGGTTCTCGTTTTAGTTTTAGGAACGGCGACTACATTGTTTTTCATAATTATCTTGCCACTTATGACTGGGATGATTTTTACTCTTTAGATGGTGTGGTTGACAAATCGAATTTTCTTATTCATACCATAAATGATAAATTACACAGATTCCCAATCTGGATTCACCAGGATACTATCAAACTTTGGCACTCGCAGACTGCATAGGCTTTGGAAAAAGACTGAAGACCCCCATTATTATAATGAATTTAAAACACTCAGAAAAATTATAAAGATGATGTCGAGAGTTCTTCGAACTCTTCTCCGGCCTCATTTTGGAGCGTGACCAAGAAGCTTTTGGGTAATGGCTCCCGCCAAGGTTGCAATGGTGAATTGGTATCGAAAACAGATATTTTGGACTATTTCCAGTCGAATTTTGCAGGTAGCGAGATAACTGAGGTTAACATTCAGAATCTTCACAATTACTGGGATAAAGTGGAGGTGAAATTTAATGCACCCGTTTTGACAACTTCTGAATTAATCTCTATTGGGAACTCCCTGTCTGCCTCCAAATATTATAATTATTACGGCTTTCCTGATTATATTTTCAAGGGATATTCATGCGATTTGCAACCTTTTATGTGACCTTTTAAACCTCTCTCTGTCGCTAGGTACTTATCCTACCGATTGGAAGACTGTTTTTATTCTTCCTATCCCAAAAGTTGTGAAACCGACCACACCAAAATATTATAGAGATAATCACTTATCTCTTTTCCTGCAAAGATTCTCGAAACCTTTTTTGCTACTCATCTTTCCAAATTTGTTGATCCTTATCTTCCTGATATTCAGCACGGCTTCTGAAAGACCAGTTCAACCAAATCTAATCTTGCCATGTTAACTTCTTACCTCTCGAAGGCTATTGATACTCGTCATCAAGTAGATGTAATTTACTTGGATTATTCTAAAGCATTTGATAAGGTTCATATTGACCTTCTTCTCCAGAAACTAGAGATTATGGGCTTCCAATTAAATATGCTATCCTGGATGCGCTCCTATTTAATTGATAGATATTTATGCTTTATCCTGTAAATAATTTTTGGAAATCTGGTAAGATCAACAGTATTCCAAATTCAATTCCCCTGGGACCGCTGCTATTCAATATCTACTCTGCAGACCTAATAGCTTCTTTACCAACTAATCATGTTCAAATTCTAATGTATGTGGATGATCTAAAATTTTTTTCGTGCATTGACAGCTGGCAAGACTGTATTAAAATGCAAGAAACGTTGGACTCAATTCTCTCCTGGTCTTAATCAAACGAATTACATCTTAACTCGAGCAAATCACACATAGTTTCTTCTCCAGGAAAGTGACAAATTTCATTTTTGACTACAAGATTGATTATGATATCATTGGCAAAAAAGAACGAAGTTAAAGATTTAGGCATTTTATTTAATTATAACTTATCTTTTACCCCACATATTGACAACATCATAAGAGATGTCTCCTGTAGAATTGGCCTCTTGAAAAGGCTTACCGCATTTTTCAAAAACACATTAACTCTCATAGAGTTATTTACTTCTACTGTGGTTCCTAAAGTCACATATGGTATGTTACATTTGTTTACTCATCAAACTCAAAACTTTTTACTCCTACAAAAGAAATTTCTTGCATTTTTAAATTTTCTCTCAAAAAAATATAACAAGCATAATCTCAATATGGAATTTATAAATGTGTTTACCCTTTCCAATATCATTGGTAATATTTTTCTTAATATCCTTAAGAGGATTGTTTTTGGGTTCTATCATCTATCAGGCTGTCAGTTCCTAGAAAAAGCAGTCATAAGTCTCTTACTTTAATAGCTCCTAATACGAGGAAAAAAAAGTGAGATTACTCCTTCTTATAAACTTGTTACTTTGTATAATAGAATCCTCTCTCATAAAGATGTAGACATTTTTAATGACCCAACCAATTCCATTTTTATTACTTTAAATATCTGATTTTGATTTATTTATTAAATATCTTTTTCTTTTGAATTCTTTCCCCGCTTGGGTTTATTCTATTCTACAAACGTGTAGGAGCAGTTTGTATTTGCTTGTACATTCTGATCTGAAAAAATTAAATTAAAATTATTATTATTATTATTTACTACTACAAAATTAAAGTTTACACACACATACACACACACACACGTTTTTGCCAAAATAAATCTGGTCACTAGGTTGTTTTTTTCCATACAGTTGTTCTTTTTATGTGGTTAGTGTCACAAATAAAGAACCATTTTTAATAATAATAATAACAACAATAATAATAAGAAGAACAATAATAATAATAATTATAATAATTCAATTTTTTCGTTTCAAGTGTTTATTTCTCATGTTCATTTCACAATTTTTGACTGCATGCTGTCGACTTTTACCATGGTGCCATGCTGGCATCGTCACTTATTCACTCATACACTGAGTTTGTCTCTTCAGTCGCTGGTTTGTAGTGCTTACACATTTTTTGATACACATCTCGAAAATCGCCCAGCTGTTTCTTATCAACCTGCACTGAGGTTCATGACCCTCATGGTGCCTATCAGTCGCGTGTCGAAGGTCATCGTCTCTTTCTCAGGTTCATTATCACTTATGTTTGTTGTGAAAAAATTGTTTTTTGGCACTCAGTCATTCCAGTTCTGTGATTAAGTCTGTTTTTTTTCACTTTAATTGTTCATTTAACATTAAACTTACCTTATTTTATTTTAATTTTTCCTGACCGTTTTTTTTTTTTTACAAATTCTAATTTCATGAATGTTGTTTTTACAATTGGGCAAGATTTCCGTTTCACGGTGACTATTACGGGGTGATTTTTAGGTTCATGAAAAAATGACAATGAATTAATATACGTTTCATGAATTATATCTGTGGATGTTTTTCATCAACTCAAATTCATCTACAAGTTTAAAAAGTGTTTCGCTGATTTTACCACTCTATGGGATTTTTCTTTTTCATAAGACAGCTTTTTGCTCGGGTGTGGTTACAGAAAAGTTTAGGTCTTGGAATCACGAAATCACTGTCCGTTCGTTTTTCACATTTACGAAATCTTTTCCTGGTATGTTTTTCGAATTCACGATAACTTAATAAATACTTTTTTTCGGTTTTACCAAATTTTTGTTGACTGGGTTTTTAAACAACCAAAAAATTTCACTCACCAAATTTTTTACACCTTACTGTTTGTCAATGTCGTGTGTAAAAAGATACATATTAAAAATAATAAAAACTTAATGAAAATAATAAAAATTAAGTTAAAACATAATTACAAACTCAATAGTGGGTCTTTTTGTTTCCATTCACTCACTGTCTGCTGAGTTTTCTCGTACAACTTTCTACTCATCTTAGTGGCATCAGTGATTTCTTAGTATCCATCAGTAATTAAATTTTTTCGGCTTTATATCTTTTACCGCATAAATTGTCAAAGTTGAGTGCAAAAAATGTCTCTAAAGTGTGACTTTGTTTCCATTAAGTCATCGAGTGGTACGGGGTTTTTAGGCGTCAGCTCGGTTTCCAAACTGATGCCAATGATGGTTAACACCTATTTGTAATTAAAATTCAGGAATAAATAAATACCCACTGAGTTTTTCTTGTTACATTTCAATCCATCATCACAAGGTAAACTTCACCATACCTCTCTCTCTCTCGTAAAATCATCCAATACTGTTTTTTAAAAAAATTTCTTCGTAATTTTTCCACTCTTTGTCAAGGCTGACTTCACCACTGCAACGTGTAACAGCAATGTCGAATCTCAGGGAGATGATTACAGCTGTTTGGGGTAATGAAAACCGTGGGTCTTTTTTTATTCTCTGTTCTTGTTAATCTGTTTTTGTTACTCTGTTTTTTTAATTTTCCCTTTATTTTTTCTCATTTTCAGTCACTAGTATTTTGATTGACTGTCAGACGTTCACATCGCCATCTGGTGCGATCATCATGAAAGTGTTGGTTTGTACCACCGTATTTAAAGTACAGCCAGCCGGTCAACATCACTGACTCACAGCCGAGGTCATGTTCCGAATGCCGAGATGGCTCGCCTTCAGTGAGCAAGAACTCATACAGTTTAATCATTCGGGTTTTCTTTTACCTAGTGGACTACATGTCGTTGAAGGCTCGTTTGATTATGCTGCACGCTGCAGCAAAGTTTCAGCAAATTTTTTTTAACCGTTCATCCTGATTTATTCGGACTCTGTGTAGCCAGGATACCACCTTTGTGTGCGGTTGGTTTCGAATGTCGTACAGAACAATTAATATGTCAAGTGTGTCTGTTGGAACAGATTTTTTACGGGTAAATTTTTACCTCTTTTTTGTTTGCTTTGCTTTCCTAAAAAAAAAAAAAATACCTTGTTTTGTCTTTGTGATTTTTTTTTTCGGTTTAATTAAACGCCTTTTTTCGATTTTAATTTTTGATTTTTAATTTGTGTTCATTTCAAGTAAAAATAGTCATCACACTTAAAGTTCTTATTACAATTTCACAAGTTTTTATTCGAGAATTTTGACTTCAGTTAGTTAGTTACCTTTACATTAAATTTTTTTTAAACATTCAGTTCTAATTTACAGAGATGTATTTATTAACGTTGTTAATAACCGTTTTACAAAAACAATGGATATAGTTTGATACGTTTATTACAATGGTAATTTTTTAAAAAATTTAAAGATAAATGATGCTTAAAAAACTTAATACATAAATATTTATACAAGCAATACTTGATTACGGGGTTAAAAATTCAAAGGGTTTTTTTAATATTCTTTTACAATTGGTTGTTCAAATTTAAGGGGTAAAATTTACTTAGCAACATTTAAAAAATTTATAAATTCGCTGAATTTTTCAATTTTTTTAAAAATCCCTACCTGTAATTTTATCTCTGTCTTTTTTTCACTCTTTTGACTTTTTTTTTACTTTAAAATTTTATTAATTACTTTTGTTTAAATGGTTTTTTTTGAGCGAATTTTTGATAATAATTGCAATTATTTCTTTATTACTGATCACAAATTTCGATTGAACATTGGCAAATACTTACTCAGGTTCTGTGTAGCTGTAAGGGTAGCTTATGGAGAAATCATCATCTTTAGCAAAACATTTTTCCTTCGTCATCTGGTTAAATTTTACAGTGGGATTGTAGTGTAGTGTTGTGTTCACTTTATCACACAGAAATTTAGTGGAATTGGAATGATGAGTTTTGGTTCAAATCAACAACACATCAATCTGAGCCCCTCTCTCCATCCTCAACTGGGCTCTCTCTCTCTGTCTCTCTCTCTCTCTCTCTCTCTCTCTTAATCTATAAAGCATGAGAATTGAATGCATCATACGACCTTGAACCAGATGGCGGGACAATGGAAAAGGGGTCAATTCCCAGGAAGTGTGACCATATGAATAAGAAATATGATTTTCATAAGACAAACAAAAACGAGAAATTAAAAAACGTTAAAAATATCTAAAATAACAGAGTATTATTTTAAAATAACGACGTTAAATTTAAAAAAGCGTTTTAAGTTAACCGTAAATACAAAAAGTGAGAATTTTTTAATTTAATAAAACCCGAATTAACAGTAAAAGATGCTTTTTTACGCAAAATAACAGCATGGCATTTTCAAATAAAAAAACAGACAAAATGAAAAATGGTAAAACATAAAATAAACTTGTTTTTTAACAAAAACACCCACAAGTAAAATTAAAAACGTAATGTCAATGAAGGAATTTTTGGAAAAATTAAAGCGTGCCAGTAAATAAATTGCAGGACAAAGGAATCATCAAAAATATACGACCATCCACATGAAAACAATAAAGCCAACTCGAATTGCATGTTGATTCATCGACGATGTCATCTGTAAAAAATTAATCACTACCCCATGTTTGTATCAGGGTCAACCTATGGTAGCATTTTAACATTGATAAATAAAACTATTCCTTGAACATGGAAGTCACCCATCTGTCGGACAGCAATGAATGAACGGGGGTCAACGTATCTATACCAACCCCCCTCCACTCTATGTGTGACACAGGCAAAAAAAGCCATCACATGACATGTAATTACCCCAACGGGAGAAAACGACCAAATCATGCATTTTTTGAGTTTACTCACAGTGTGAAGTCAGTGAAAAGAAACTGAAGAACAAAAACGGATATAGAAATGAACGCTGCTGACCACAGTACGTATTCAAATGCTTACATGTAACCAAAAAACTTATTATTGGGTTTATTATTATTATTTTAAAAAACGAGTAACTGAAGTAGTAAGTGTATTAACACGAGTAATTACATAATCAAAAACGGTACAGGCAGTTGTCGTCATTGGAAACGGTTTTAGAATGCAGACAGGGCAGTAAAAATATTCAATATCACCTTGATGGCGTACAACCCAAACACCATGTGGAGCTGAATTTAAAAGGCAGACGAGTGGAAGGCTGTTATAAATTTCTGCTACCAAGACCTGATGATGTCGTCATTTCATCAATTGATTGGGCTCGCTTGAAAACAACAGAATACACCTCCCAGGTAGATTATGTGTATTTACAAGTGGGTTACTCTATGCAAGGCTCCCTGGAATAATAAAACATTGGATGAATGTTTCGTCTCATTTCATCTCGTACAGCAGACAGCATTGCATGTTCCTGAATCAGTGTTTCAGCGAAAGACTGATAAATGCCGAAGAATTCCGAAATCCATTGACTGAGATGGACTGGTGAAACCCCATATTCAGATATGATGAGAACAGTATGTATTTCAACATCCAACAGATCATCAGCTCGTCAAGAGAGATCACTTCATGAAACGACGGTTACTACTGAACAGTGATACAAACACGGTGAACTCGTGAGTACATACTTGAACTGAAAAAATTGAATTATTATTATTAATATAAAAATGGTTTTAATTATTTTGTAACACCATCCACGTAAAAAGAACAACCATCCAAAAAAAATAACCTGGTGACCAGTTTTATTTTGGCCAAAACATGTGTGTGTGTAAACTTTAATTTTGTAGTAGTAAATAATAATAATAATAATAATAATAATAATAATAATAATAAGTAATAAAAATAAGCATAATAAAAAATGCATGGATGTAACCCCCCATTGTATGCCTTGTCAATGTTCATTACACAATTTTTTAAAAATCATTATGCCCTGGTCGCGAATTTTCAGATCTTCATATGTTAGAGATGGAGGCGGAGCTTGTGAAACCTAAAGCGCTTCCTATTGGTCCTTTTCACACCTGGGCCCTTGAAGCAGTAACCAACTTCAGGTTATCCATCCAGAATGTTTTTAATAAAAAAAATATGAATAAATTGCTTTAATAGAGCTTACATATTTTCAAAAATATCAAGAACAAAATCGTAGCTTTCTGCAGATTAAAAGAAAGAAATCAACTCGCTGTCATGATCCTTGTTGGAGAGAATGGTGTGACGTTCCGTTATAGGTTAGTCACGTGTGTCTGACGGCAGGATAATAGGGATAAGTCTCGTAGAAATTAAAATATTCGTTATCTAATTGACATCGTTAGTTTTGCGTTGTGCGTTTTATAATGGGTGCTTTGTTGTTATATGAATGGTTATTGTTTGTGGTGCGTTGAAAATATGAATGCGTGTGTTTTTATTATTATTAAGTGGAGAATGTAGGATGCCGTGAACGATCGTCAATGGTCCTCTGTTGGAGCTGTATTGTTGAGTAGTTTTCCACGAATATAGCTCAGCTTCCAGCGGAGGATTGTTGCAATCGTTTTCGGCGAAAAAGTGATGAGCGGGTCTTCCCGTTTGTTGAAAAAAAAATGTTAAGAGATTCTTTTTTTCCTCCTTGTTGAGAGACGACATATTGTGCTAAGCTTAGTAAATACTGTTTCGTTTTAAATATGTGATGGCGAAAAGGAAGAAGAATTTATGTTATTGTGAAAAGAAAAAAAAACACTGTTTCTCTACAAGAATATTTAGTTTGTTCTAATTATGATATTTGTCGCTGAGAAACTGCAATGAGCTCGTCAAGGTTGGAATTCGTCTAAAACGGTTCTAAGTAAATATGTGCTACGAAAAATTTCTTTAATTTGATTTTATTTCTCATATTTGCTAAAATTGTATTTCCCGACATGAGCTAACGTCTGGCCTTCGCCGACTGAGTGAAATGAGCAGCGGACTTGGACCCATGATGGAGCCCGGTTACAACGGCAAACAGCGCAGTCATTGAACGCTCGACTTCAGCGATGGAAGGAGGGACTGTAGGTTTGGGACCTGACGAGACATCATAAGTGGCAAAAATATGAAATACCCGATGAGTTCGTTTCAATTTGTTGAGTTAAGCCCACGGACCCTCGCGAAAACTGTATCATGAATCGATCATCGATTTCCCCGGAGCCCTGATTACCACGTAACGGATGTTAGAAAGCGCCCACAGACCTTTTTTATGTGTGTTTAGAGAGACAATTTAATGTCTTCAACTGCTGATTAAGATGGATTATTAAGTGAATAATACTATATCTTATTAAGCACCTTGCTAGTGCAATTGGGCAGCAGCTAATATAGTTTTGAGGTCCATAGTTGTAATTCGACATATAGTCTTCGCTGATGAACCGTTGCACTTTCAGGTGTAAGAGTATGGAATATTTGATTCGGGAGTGTAAATTGTTCAGTATTCGCACTGTCAAACTGTCGTCGCTGCCTCAACTTAGCATTGATGTTGGCTGTAGCGATACCATGGTAGTTAGAAGTAGAGAATATTATGTTAAAATGTATGTACTCTAGGACAATAAATTAGTTTGTTCAAGATTACAGTAATATCAGGTTGCATCTTTTTATTTTCGGTTCAGAACCTTAGCTCTTGCCCACCTCAGGGGTTGTTCATCGAATCCTAGAGCATTATCGAACATATTGCGGGGGTGGGGGGACGCTACAATGGCATCGCAAGGGCAGAAATTACGCAAAGAAGGAGACTCCACGAATTCTGATTGCCCTATCGCATATGACTTTCACCTAATTAAAATAGCAAAACCATTCGACGCACTATTCAAAAGTTTATGACGAAAAAAAAAAACAACAAAAAGTTACCACCAAACGTACGGATTTTATAAATATCTAAATTTTGCTAATTTTTATTGGAATGTCGTTGTGGCGCAGTGGTGAGATTTGCGCTTCATATTGCAAAGGTGGTTTGAATCTCATCATTGATAATTTATACTTTTTTTTCCTCCTCCTAAATTCGTTTAATATGTGTTTAAAATGTAAAATGCAGTTTGTGGACATAATCTAAATTTTTCTTCTGCTATTTTTTTCATAGCAAGTATTCTAAAATATTTTTAATGATTTTGAAATAGTAATTTTTGGAAAAACAGTGAAGATTTTGAAAGTGATCTAGCTTGGTTAAATAAAAGTTTATTTTTCAAATTTTTTCTTCTTGAAATATTATATAATTATATATAGTTTCTAAAGTCCAATGACAATTTTTTTTATAAAATAAAATGAAATTTATTCTCGGAATACTTGCATTTAAAAAATTATATATTAAGTATGCTCGATATGGTCTTATATTCAATTTATTTAAAATCGATATACTCATGAGACAAAGAAAATATAAAATTAATTTTTTGAAGAGAATTGGAAGAAATTCGCTTCGTTTGTTTTTCTTTAATTAAGTAAGCTTCATATAAAATAAGTAAACCATATTTTTGAAAATAGTGAATCATTAATTATAGTAAATTACGCTGTAAATAAATTTATAATTTCTCAAGATTCGCGATTCAGGGTAGCGATTGTGTAATAAATAAATTACAGATAAATTGTATCGAATACCTTTTGTGCACATGAAGCAGCGTTCAAATATTAAAAAAAGCTTTCAAGTCATCAGACAATGGCTGCCGATGAAAGATTTTATTCTGAAATTCTCGATAATTTAATAATGAAAGATTATTACAATAGATACAGATATTAATTAGAATAATTCTTTAAACTGTTTAAGTGTTTCGGTCGCCTAAAACGCTGAAATAAACTTTTAATTTGATATATTAATAATTCTTTTTAGTTCAGTACCTGTATTAACTTTCAATTCTATAGCACTATGCCATTAAAAATTATACAATAACCTTCTGTTGGTTTTATGTGCTATAATAAAATTAGTCTGTTTATATTGAATATCTGGAACTTTAACGAATTTTAGAACATTTAAATTTATCAGACAATTATTAATTTGAGATGAAGGATGCACAAGAAAAATATAATAAACAATAGAAATTAAACACAGGATGGTCATTTTCAGGGTCTTACCATTGCATGTTTAATTTATATTATTTATTATTTTGAGATGAGAAAGAGTTAGGACATCTATAGGGTTCACTACTCTTATTATAAAATTATAAGATTGCGTGAAAAAATGCTGTCTTATGCGCTTGTGAAAAAATGCTGTTTTCAAATTATAATTTAATATAAATAAGGTAATTTTAACAAATAACAAGCCATATTCTTTTATATTTTCTGCCGCACAGTTGAAAATATTAAATGGTGGGTCTTAAAATTTACGAGAGCTTTTTTTTTAATGATTATACAAGATCATTTTCATAATCTTCACTATTTTTCCAACAATTACTATTTCAAAGTCATTAAAAATATTTTAGAATACTTGCTATAAAAAAGACAGCAGAAGAAAAATTTAGATTATGTCCACAAATTGCATTTTACATTTTAAACGCATATTAAATGAATTTAGGAGGAGGGAAAAAAAAAGTATAAAATTTCAAAGATGGGATTTGAACGCACCACCTTTGATATACGAAACACAAAACTTACCACTGCACCACAACGACATTCCAATACAGAAATTTACACATTTATAAAATACATACGTTTGGAGTTAACTTTTTGTTGTTTTTTTCGTTGTAAACTTTTGGATAGTACGTCAAATGGTTTTGCTATTTTAATTAGGTGAAAGTCATATGCGATAGTGCAATCAGAATTCGTGGAGTCTCCTTCTTTGCGTAATTTCTGCCCTTACGATGCCATTCTCACCAACAAGGATCACGATAGTGAGTTGATTTATGTCTCTTGATCTGCAGAAAGCTACGATTTTGTTCTTGATATTTTTGAAAATATGTTAGCTCTAGTAAAGCAATTTATTCATATTTTTTTTTATTAAAAACATTCTGGATAGATAACCTAAAGTTGATTATTGCTTCAATGGCCCAGGAGTGAAAAGGACCAATGGGAAGCGCTTTAGGTTTCACAAGCTCCGCCTCCGCCTGTAACATATGAAGGTCTGAAAATACGCGCCATGGTCAGGTGACTTAGCAAGTTAGATTCGTAATTATAGGTTAGAACATATGAACATAATAAACCATAGAGCTTAACTTTTGTAAGTAAGAATGAATGAATGAATTAACTTAACTTAAAGTTAATGATTGAATGAATGAAAACAACTCATTAAAAGGTATCGGAATAAAGAATGCTAAGTAAAACGATTTAAATCACAGGTAAAAAGAGTAAAGTCACAGGTAAAAAATGATGATGAAGACCCAATAATGCCATCACCACAATGGAAACACAAAAACTTTAATAAAAAAAATCAGTTACGATTAAAAAAATTATGCCATGAACGAGTAAATGTGACTTTATTTTAAAAAAAAACAGGTAAAAAATAGGTATGATGGGAAAGTAAGGGATGGTGAATCTGCACCACTTTCCCATTCAACACCTCCACTCAGGGCAAGGTGATGTCAGAAAGAAGTCAGTGGCAGTGGGCTTTACTGCAACCCACATGGGAAGCTGGAAGACATCTCTGAGAAAAAAGGGGCAAGGGTGTGCTTCACTGCAGGATGCACAGAACAGTTTTGGGCAAGAGGGAGTGGTTCAGGGGAGCGAGACAGATAGGACCACACCCAAAATTTTGGAGATCATTCATAATTCATAACCAATGCAGAAAACATCCCCTCCACATCAAAAATTATTAATAATCATCAATTTTTATTAAGGGGGTGGGTTTTTTCATTAAAAATTACACCTGTGGGTGTGGCCAGGTCTATAAACAATGAGACACCCCCTCCTCATTCCAATGGCACTGGAACTCGAGTTCTTCTGCTGTCGCTCCATAATTCCATCATAATTCTGTGGGCTTCGTACTGTGAAAATATAAGAGCATGCAACAGCTTATATTTCTTAAATTTCCTATAGCCAAAACTAACGCACCTTACCGGATTCGACGTCATTCTAAAGGTTTTTTATCTGATTATGTATCAGTGAATACGTCTTTTATTGGTACAGCCGTTCTAATCTCCGACATTGTGTCTCCCGCTTTTTCTCCAATCATAAAATTAAACGAAGGTTTGGAATCGAATGTAAACTGCTGCAGTATTACCTTTCTCGTCAAACATCATCGCGGGCATAAAGCAATGATTTTTCTGCCTTCAATCTTACTTCATCCAAATATGGCGGCCTCAATCGAATGATGCTCGCTGTCTGACATCACTAGCTCGGACAGGTATGTTGAATTTCATATGCTTCTAAAGCCCCTTCACGACCATGTCTTCATTGTGGAAAAATCTGGGCAAAGATTCCTTAATTCCGTCTTTACTCTGCTTTCCCCAACAACAATAATAGTCGCACTGCATGTCTACAAAAACTGTCACGCTCATATATATCCAACGCTCTTGCCCTAGGAGCGATCCTTTTTTCATAATTATAAAATAAAATATCAGTTGAATTCAGTTCATAGATAATTTCTCTTACCAAACAGAAATCGGAACTCAGCCGAGGTTTGTTGGAGGGCACCAGGATGATAAAAAGAGTAATTTTCAATATTACAGCACCAAAAAATTCCTTTAAATTTTGGGTGCTACATATGTTATTCGAAAGAGAATGATGAGCACAAGACGTATATGACGTTCTTTTCAATTTTTGAAATGCTACATCCGAGAAAATGACCCCCAAAAAGTACTTCAATAATCCCTTATTACGAGCTTTAGCTAAAGATTTATATATGAATACAAACTTCATCGGCACCTTTATGTGTCCAGCTGGCCATCGTTTGCATGATAACGTGAAAATGGATGAACTTAATCGCGATGTGTCAACTTTTGATGAGCTTTCATGGACCCCTTCAAGCACGTGCAATAATATTAAGAATATGAACTTAGGGCATGTAATATATCAATCGATTTGTACTGATGAGACATAAGTAAATACAGTGTTACTTTTTGTTTAACATTTAACCATTGTTGATGTCAGTTTGGAGCACGTGCCCGTTATGAAGCTTTATCAATGCATGTGCTCATTTTGTTTTTAAAATTCAGTGCTGTTATGCCTATTGTTGAAAGTGGCTAATTAACATTAGGCCTATTGTTAAAAGTGGCTAATTATTGTTAGGCCTTTATTTAAAATAAAAAAGGATAAATATTCAGCCTGTCTCGGTCCACTGCAGCATATAGGCCTCTCCCACCACAGGGTGGGGGGGGGTATGTGGTCTAATCTCCCACGCTGACTAGACGGGTTGGGTGATGCATTTTTGAGCTTCTGCCAGCTTTTTACGAATTCTACAAGGTGGTGGTAGTAGCATCCGGGACCGACAGCTTAACTCAATTGTTAAAAATAGCTAATTGACGTTGGGCCTGTTGTTACCAATAACTAATAAATGTAATTCCTATTGCTCTCACTAACTAATAAATGTAAGTCCTGTTGTTATCAAATAATAAATGCTAGGCATTTTGTTAACACTTGTTAATTATTGTTAGGCCTATTATTATCAACAAATGAATTGTTAGTGACTGTTGTAATCTTATGCCTGTTTTGTATAGCCAGTGTAGCTGTTAATGTAGAGAACAGGAGAAGCTATGACAAACATACAATAACTTTATAATAGACAACATACAAATTATTTTTAATTTGCAATTTTTTATGGTCGGCCAGGTGGCCGAGAGGGCTGGGGTGTAGGCTTTCTAGTTCTTGAGTCCACCTGGTCGTGGGCTCGAATCCCGTCATGGGCATGGATGTTTGTGTTTATTCCAGGCTGCGTATAGATATAACTTGTGTAAAAGTCGCAAAATAAACTTAGTAGTCGACACCAAAACTTCTAATAAACCAACCACACCAACTAATTTTTTACGTACTCACCTCCTCACCGTGAACACATAGTCTACCTCAAATATTCATGTTAATACTAGAATAACTGTTGTGCATTAGCATCGTTGTGCGAGACAAGGAATTTTTTTGTGTTTTAACGTGAACGTAAAGCAATAAAACAGATGTAGTGTGGATAGAATCAAAAGTACTTCCATTGTTTATTTAAACCAACTGTAAGTGAAAGTGAAATATTGAAATTTAAAATTACATCTGCATCGCAGGTAAAGCTCCCAGGCCAACGAGATAACAAGGAGTGGAAGCGAAAAAATCATCTGACTAACTGGGTGCTAGCAACAATCCAACCTTCATTGTTTCCATTAAAAGGAAAAACACTGATTTTTAACATCCAAGATGGAGACAATTAAGGCTGGATTGTTGCTAGCACCCAGTTAGTCAAGTCACTTTTACGTTTCAATGCCTTGTTATTTTGTTGGCCTTATAGAGCTCCTTGGAATGCTTACAAGATTTTTCCCGACAATACTTGGCAACAACGATTTTTCTCTCCTAAAATTTATGGTAATTTTGATTAAGAAATGATGAATGGCTCTAGCAGTTGAAAGAACATAGGAGCAGTAGTTTAAAACATTAGAAGTGTGAGCCTTTCATTTCTCATTTCTCGCGAGTTTGAAAGGATTCGTGTGAATGCTGCAATCGAATACGTAAATTTACATACATTATTATTGCCATTCATGTATACAAAATATTACTATAATGTTAAACAACAAATATTTACATTCTTCTTTTCAGCATATTTGAAAATCATTTTAAGGGTTATATTCTTGTTATTCTCAAACATTTCTTTCCGGTTTTATTTTAATTTTTTACATACACATATTCTAATGTACTTTCAATGTCTCCTATCTTATCATCATTGCTGATCGTATCATCTACTGCAAATTTAAGATTCACATTGAATATATATAACCATCTGTTATGACGAGATGTTGGACAAATTGAAAACGTTTGGAAATTTGCTACAGTAAACACCATGTAATTCGAATCTGCCAAATTCGAATTATCGCTTACTTCATATAAATTGCAAGGAACGTTTGAAATCCTTTACATTTAATGTAAAATATTACCGCATAATTTGAATCTTCTAATTCGAATTATCGTCCAATTCGAATCAATCATCAAGTACATTTAATACAAACTAATGTCTTTTTCATCGCCTAATTCGAATGCCATAGTTACTCCGAAAATAATTTGTGACTTATTCCCAGATTGATCTGAACAAGCACTGTGCCACTACATGCGGAGTTTACTGTAAAAATATAATTGGCCGATTCCTCTTCTACTGGATTATTCAGAAGCCTGACTGGATACAGTAGCCAATCCACTTTTGAGATTTGGCGCTAGCTTTCCATTGGTGCTTTATGTATAAGCAGGTAAATTAGGGGTTGTGCTCAATATCATAAGGACTCCAGCACAACACACATAGGTGCCCATGCGTAAATATTTTTGAAGACTTCAGCATTGTAAGTACATGTAGCTTTCACAGTTTTTAGGTTTATCTTCTCTCTCAATTAACTTTGTTTTTCATTTCGATAGCTTAAAATCTAGCCAGTATGTAATTATTTTTTATTTTATTGAAACACAAAATACAGGTACAATTTACCATAGATTTAATGTAACATAGACATACAAGAATTTGTATAATTTGTAAGTACTGATTACCCATTATCCAAAACGCATAGTTTTTAGGTTTGTGTGACCAATATTGCGGAATTCGAATTATCGCCTAATTCGAATTTTTTTGTTGCTCCATTTGAATTCAAATTACACGGAGTTTACTGTATTGTTAAATTCGGATATAAGAACTTTAAATCCTTGTTAAATTATACAATTACAACTGATGATGCTATAAGAAAGGCGAAAGTCGACTCTTGTACAGTTATAGTGAAATAAAATTATTTATACCAATAACATACAAATGCGAGTGCTGGACCGTGACTAATGTCATCTCAATTTATTCTGGGAAACAGTTTTTGGATTGGGTCGTATATTTCTTTAAAATGTTTGAAAAGTTCATTTTTGTGAGGAGTAGATCAATTCATACAGAAATTGAAATTCATTCTTAACTTACAGTGATTGAGACATACAGACGTGTTACATATTTATTAATTTACTGATAAAAAAATAATTCTAAACATAGACCTTATTAACTTTCCGCTAAATATCTCAATTAACATAATTTAAAGAAAAATATTGGACAGATCAATATTTTATTAAATCAAAATTAGATATTATTAATTAAAATCAGCAAACACAAAACATTAAAGGAATTTCTTTTTGAATTTCCAAATAATAAAAGTTTTGAAAAGAGAGAGAGGGAGAAGGCCTCTTAAATTTGGCGAAGAGATAGCCAGAACATTGCATTTTACATCATCAGCAGGTCTAATTAGCTTAAAATCAGTCTGCGGAAAGAAACACCCAAAATACTTGCATTTAATAGCATGTGCATGCATACACAGCCTGAGATTAATTGAGAGAATCTTGTTGAAAATGTAGAATTTATATTTTATATCCACAGTTTTAACTTAACTCTGCTTAAGAATAACAACTCCATCAATGAGAGAGACAAAATTTATTTCAAAAAGCTTTGTGCATTTAGCATCCAATCTAAGCACTTGTAAGTGAGAAAGTTTTGAAATTTTTCCTAATTATTTGAAAATTGAAAATAAACTGAACACCTAGAATCGAAGTAGTAAATTAGGTTAACATGTAGAGAACATTGTAAAAAATAATGTAACACCATAGGCTATGTGTGTGTCTGTACTTAAATAACTACAACTGTTAACTTAAATAATTCTTGAGTCATTGCAGACAGCACTACAAGCATTTTTTTTGTAAAGAACGCGGAAAAGGAATTTAATGGAAAAGATTTTTAAAGTAACAACCTTCAGAGGTGATACAATAGTGGCTGGTATAATGCCCATTCTTTATTATGAAAGTTTTTTGGAAAACCTTGTTCCCCACCCTCCATGCCCTGTCTTTATCTTAGCTGTCTGTATGCCTGTCAGGGAATGGATTCTAGAAGGCCACTCCACTTAGCCACAAAGTTGTCACTTATCTTATCTGGTACAGAGGGTAGATTATTGCAAGCGATAATCTGCGGCACCTACTCCTACGAGGGAGTTTTGCGCCATCCCATTAATAACGACTGCTACGAGATGACAGTAGCAGTCGGGACCGATGGCTTAACGTGCCCTCCGAAGCATGGGGGGTTTCATGATGGAAAAGCTGCTGGGGATAAACGAACCAGAGGCTGTCACCAACTGCTGGAACACCAGCTATGGTCAATTGGCAAATGGGTCAGACCAAAGTCCCCCAACAGCCACGCCCCAAATAGCTGTCCCACCAGCGGTGGCCCTCAAGCCCAGGCCGTCACCCAACCAGCAGCTGGCCGCGCCTGAAGTTGCTGAACTCCATCGATTGGCAAGCCAACCGACGAGACAACCAGGCCACGGCCACCCCCTAGTTGTCACTTACACACATTAAAGAACTTTGTGACTAGGTTGAAATTATCCCCTCTGAATATTATCACTCTCCAAACCTTGTCCATTCCATTTCTTTTCCACGTTTTTTACAATAAAAAATATTAGTAGTGCTATCTGCAACGACTCAAGGGTTATTTAAGTTAAAATTTGTAGGGTACTTAAAACTCACCCTGTAGGTGTGTTGAGTATTCGCATCTGAAACCCTTTCCTCCTCACCAATATTGTTTATATGGCAATGAGAGTGTAAAGAATGCATGAAAACAACATTAAAGAACAATGGAAAAAATTCAGGTGATCAAAACACAAAATGAAGTTAGTAATTAAGCATAAAACTCATTGTGATGGCCCAGGACATTTAACATTTAACAAATATGTGGGAATATATAGGAGTAGATGGGTTAAATTAAATATGTTTATTCTAACACTTAAGCCATAAACCTTTTGATAACCACCCTTTGAAAATGCAACAACCCTTTGGAACCAAGAAGAACCCTTTGAATCTTGAAAAAACCCTTTGAAACTCCAGAAGATTTGCAAGGCGCCACCCTCCAAGTTGCCCAACCCGGGTTATACTACTATGATGTGATTAACTTCCTAAGCAACAGTTTTATCAAGCTGGATGACGTCACAATCGTCCCCCATAACTCGTCCACATCAGTGTTGGGATACCATTCTCACATGATTGGTGGATATTATACCATTCTGACTATATACAGGGTGTCCACAAATTATTGTCCTGGTTTCATGATTTTACTGTAGGTGTATTATTTAACATATCACGAAAACTTAGCAGATACACAGAGCAACCTGCCAAGTTTTTTTTGGAAAAATGTCTGGTAGAACTACGTTTGCATTTGCGGCTGCTAGAGGACTACAGCTCCAAAATTGATAGAGTGATGGAGCAGTCGTGTCGGAAATGATGATTGAGAAAGCTGCCATGGCCTTGATACTCCCCTGACTTAATTGTATTGTGGTATTTGACGGACTTCGTGTTTGTGCTGCTGGTATATGAAGCTGGGGACTGTCAATTTGAGCAAACGATCGGTGATACGAGGCAGGTAATGGCAGATCAGCACAAACACAAAGTCGATCAAATGGCAGCACAAACAAGAAGTCCATCAAATAACCCCATACAAACAAGTCACAAGGGGATAAGTCAGGGGAGCGTGGAGGCCATGGCAGTCTTTTTGATCAAAATTTCCGACACGACTGCTCCATCAATTTTGCAGCTGTAGCCCTCTAGCAAAAGCTAACGGAAACATACATCTGCGGGACATTTTTCAAAAAAATTGGCGAGTTTCTTTATGTGTTCACAAATTTTCGTGTTGATATGTTAAATAATAAACCTACAATAAAATCATAAAACTTGCACAATCATTTGTGGACACCCTGTATTTCGATGTCTAGCCAGTATTCCCTTTGTAGACTATTAGCTCTGATGATGGTGTAATGCAGAAACACGTCCAAATAATAAATTAGTTTTACTGTGTCACGTTTGGTCCCTTTATTTCAGTATAAACAGTTGTTTGCTCATGCATAATTCTTAACTTATGAAGGGTTCTCTGGTGTTCACTATTGCAATACTCAAGTCCATTATCAGTTCGAAGACATTTAGTCCTCTTCATGGTTTGATTTTTTATCCGATTCTGAAATAATTCAAAAATATGATTTTTTATAATTTTATCTTCATCAAATAAATTAATGCAAGACGGGAATAGTTATCTACGTATGTAACATGGTGTTTCTTGTGTCCCTATGACTCTACATGACATGGACCTTTAAACCACTAAGGACTTATTCCCGTATATCATTCGATATAATCATTGGAAATACTTATGTGACTAGACTTTCCAACTCTACATGATGCACAAATAGCATTGTCTGTTTAATGCGAAACGCAGGTCCAGGAATGGATGAAAGGGAGGAGGGACTTAAACATCAAAATTAGTTTCTCATATGTTTCTATCCTAAGTGATGATAGCTAACTGATAATTTAAGAAACTATTAATCTGAAACCTATGTTTATTTCTTTATATTAATAATAATGAAAATTATAAATAAATAAAGTTAATAAAACAAGTTCATGTTACTAGAAGATTTAATATTTATTATTCTCAATAATACTGTATCACTTGACATTAGATAATAAGAAAATATAATATTCTTTTGAAAAAACGAAAATACACTTGCATACAATAATTTAGGCTGCTTTTCTTTTAAAATTATACTCAACTACCACAATACATACCCCCTCTCTCAACTAGTCTTTAACGGGAAAAGAGAAAAATATCCATCATTCTTCCCCAAACCACCATTGCACTTTCAACCATTTTGTATATTTAATTGACAAAATGGCAATTTCAATTTTCACAGGATGTAAATGCCACTTGAATGATAAATCAAGTATTTCATATTTCAGATAAAGCTTAATATTGAATCTCCTGTAAATATTGAACTTGGATTTCTCCTTATTTTATAATTTTGGTGAACTTATTTCATCCTTAAAAATTTCTTGAAAAAATCCATTATAAATGAATTGTAATACTTTCAATAATATATTACAATACTTCATTTTGCTAAACCTCTACTATATTGAAATTATTTATCAACCAACTGTGTAATATTT
Organism: Rhysida immarginata; assembly: GCA_023313115.1. Classification (NCBI taxonomy): domain Eukaryota; kingdom Metazoa; phylum Arthropoda; class Chilopoda; order Scolopendromorpha; family Scolopendridae; genus Rhysida; species Rhysida immarginata. The sequence goes on along the minus strand of JAHWFO010066807.1, from coordinate 131,454 downwards.
GTACTACTGTATTTAGTAATGAATATGATCTATCAAAACGTTTTTCTATTTTGAAAAAATTGATGTTTTCTGAAATTACTAAATTATGCATATTTGCTATTTATCAGCCTGAGCATGGATATATACCCTTCTTATAAGTAGGTTTAATAATTTTTAAAAAAAAAAGTTCCTTAAGGCCACGCAAAATAAATTTTTCGTTTATTGTCCGGTGTTTACGAAAAAGTAGGGGTGGCGGGCGGCATTTTTTTTTTGGCCAAAATTAAATCCTTCGAATTCAACAATAAATCGCGCGGGCAGCTATTTTTTATTTTACGTTTTCAAGGCAAATGAGAAAACCCAAATATATTAAAGCTTACAACGTATAGCATATAGCACGTAACTTTTAAAATACTGTGAATATTAAATTCCAGAGCATTTGTCTCCATTTTTCAGAAACATTCATAACACTATTACTGTGCAAGACTATTGGTTTAATATTTTTAAAAGGGGAAAAATGCGTTTATTGTTTTTCCCTTTTATGTAAAATAAGCAAGAAGTCTTGGACAAGAATTGTGTATATTTCTGAAAAAATGTACGGTTATTAAATACTTTTAGTAACATGATATTTTAAGCATTTTAAAGTTACACTGCATCATTTAAAATTACTTAGCTTTAATACCATAGAACTCCGTATCTTATACAGTGTGCTTCAAATCGTGTGGAAAACAATTTAAGGGGGTATTATAGAGGTCAAGGTAAAAACAAAAATTCCTAGTAACAAGGGTCCGAATTTGAATGATAACTGAGATATGAACAGAAATAAAAACGCCACCACCAAGATCAACAAGTTTATAACTCAGGTTCAGTAAAGCCTAGATTAATGATATTTGGAGGAATTACAGGGTACATAAAACTCTGTATACCGTTAAAACTTGATCGAATTTCATCAAGAAGTTTCCAAGTTACTCATTCAACATCATAACACGCGTTCACTTGTGAGTACTAACCAGCCTTTGTTACAATTTTGACTGCGTACTCGGAAACTTCTCGTTGGAATTCGATCAAATTATAACGGTATACACAGTCTTATGTACCCTGTTATTTCTCCGAATTTCAATAATCTAGGCTTTACAGTAACTTGTTGATCTTGGTGGCATCATTTTTATTTCTGTTGATATCTCAGTTATCGTTCAAATTTGAACCTATGTTCATAGGATTTTTGTATTTCACTTGACCTCTATAATACACCGTTAAATTATTTTACACACGATTTGAATCACCCTATATAGAGAGTTTCCCAAAATGATGTATACACTCTTTGAAACACTTTAACTCAGCAACGAAATGAAATACAAATATAAGGTTTGTTGGGTTTTATTCCTTAATCTTCTTTAAGCCCCTTCTGCCAAACTACAATCCCATCACTGATGTCGAACACAGTGACATACCGATTCAATGAAGACTGGATTTGGCGATACCGATTTCACGAGAGCATTGCCTCACTGAATTCTTTGGGGATCGTACATAAACCCCCATGACGGCATCAAAACTCTCATTATCAGTGAAATTTCTCTTTCTACCACATCGACCTTACAACGCATCTTTCATCATTCCTTTGGCTTCAAACTTGGCTTATTGTTACCCTTGTTGGCAGTGATGTAAAAACTCAACCTTCCAATGTTTTTGAACTTCAACAACATTCTCCACTTTCCAATCTATCTCTATATATAAAGAAGAATGTTTGTTTGTTTGTGGGTTAGTTTGTGGGTTTGTTTGTGGGTTTGTTTGTTTGTTTTTTATACAAATCTACAGTTTTATTCTGATATTGATAAAATTTCGCATACATGACTTTCAAAGCATGAGGCAAGTCACTGTCTACCTCAGATTTCGAAAAAATATAAATTATTGATAAAAAAAATCGATATTCATGGTTATGGCAGGGCATATTAATGAGAAATATCTCATGACCAACAATGCAAGACAAAGTTTTTGCAACAATAAGTATCAACAATGGTATGAACACGCCATTCACAAACACTCTGCACGGACCAATAATATATATCTCATGACCAACAATGCAAAATAAAGTTTGTGCAACAATAGGTATCAACAATGGTGTCAACACGCAATGCACCAACACTATGCAAGGATAAACAGTATATGTCTCATGACCAACAATGCAAGGAAAAGTTTCTGCAATGTAGAATTCAATGCATAGAATTCCTGTTATTCAGGCTTTTCTTAGAAACGAGAATTCTTAGTACTTAACAATTTCTTGAAAATCTTTAAAAATGATCAGTAACTGGAGATAATGAGTTAGCAGACTGTTGAGAAAGAGTGAAAGACGATAGAGGGAGCACTCCTTTAGCTCCGTGCTGTATCGAGTAAATGATAAGCAAGAAAATAGAAAAATCGGCGACCGCTAGACTACACAAAGTGATGAATGGCCAAGTTTTGATTCAAGACATCGAAAGAAGAAAGGAAATTGCAACAACATCAAGTGTACATACAAAGTAATATTACGTAAGTAAATAATTATTTAGACTAGAAAGCATCCTTGGAAAGGTCCATCCATTGTGAGCCTTTATAAAAAATTTTTCGGCAAATCAAGTCCCGGTATATCACCTAGAATGGATTTTTTCAGTGAAGTTGTAAATTCCTGTCTTTCGGATTTTTCTTAGAATGGCTAGTCCCTTCGCTCTATATTGTAGTGATTGAGTTATTATTTAACCAATTTGGAGGTTTAATTTAGCTTTTTGAGGTTGTTCTGTTTACCTAGAAGCGTAATTATCCCGGGCAACGCCGGGTCCTCTCCTAGTCTTCTATATATATAAAGAAGGATGCTTGTTTGTGGGATTGTTTGTGGGGTTGTTTGTTTGTGGGTTTGTTTTTTATACAAACTAACAGTTTTATTCCGATTTTGATGAAATTTTGCATACTTGACCTTCAAAGCATGAAAAAAAAAAATTATTGATAAAAAATCGATATTTATGATTATGGCAAGGCATATTGATGAAAAATATCTTATGACCAACAATGCAAGGCAATGTTTGTGCATCAATTCCTATCAACAATGGTATCAACATGCAATTCTCAAATACTTTGCACAGACCAACAATATATATCTCATGACCAACAATGCAAGGAAAAGTTTGTGCAAAATAGGTATCAAAATGGTGTCAACACGCAATGCACGAACACTATGCAAGGTACAACAATTTATATCTCATGAATATCGATTTTTATCAATATTGTGCAATATACATACGTTTCAATTTGTAACAATGCATAGAATTCCTGGTTTTCTGGCTTTTCTTAGAAAAGAGAGTTCTTAGTACTTAACAATTTCTTGAAAATCTTTAAAAATGATCAGTAACTGGAGATAATGGTGAGTTAGCAGACTATTGAGAAGGAGTGGAAAGACAACAGAGGAGATACTCCTTTAGTTCCGGTTTCGTTCCCGGCCGAGAACGACGAGGATTTTTCAGGGGGAAATCCTGAGATCACGTTTGTCGGCTGCATGTTGAAGAACCCTTGCAAGGCAAAATTTGCGGCCTGAAATGGCCATAGCAGTTGAAAGAGACGTTAATACCAAAGCGAACCAAACCAAACCTTTAGCTCCGTGCTGTATTGAGCAAATGGTTAGCAGGTAAATAGAAGAATCGGCGAAATAGACTACACAAAGTGATGAATGGCCAAGTATTGCTTCAAGACATCGAGAGAAGTGTGGGAATTGCAACAACATCAAGTGTACATCTAAAGTAAGATTACGTGTTTAAGAAATTATTTAGGCTAGCAGTGGCATATTTGGAGAAGTCCATCCATTGTGAGCATTTAAAATTTTTTTTTGGAATTTTTATTATGAATTTTTACTGTATTAATTCTAAGCGTTTTCATGTGTTTATTTTTAAGATATTGCAAACTTTGTTTACCTACAAGTGTAATTATCACGGGCAAAGCCGGGTACCTCTGCTAGTAACACCATAAAAACATAATATAAATTACATTATAAATTTAATATACTACTTATATAGTCCAGAAAGATTGTTGCATTTGGTTTTATTCCATGGCTCTGTTTAGAGGTTTGTAACCTACAGTGTTATGGAAAAAAAAGAAATCTCATGCATCTGGTGAGCCAGTATTCCAAGAAATTATACTGGTATATTAAAAGAATGACCATGGCAATTAATTGCTTGCTTTTTTCAAATTGACAACTGTCTAGTTAAAGAAACCAGAATATTCTCATTTCCACAGTGATAGCAAATATCATCATACTTAGCGGAGTAATGAGGAATCTCAGTAGGATAACTGCAGGTGAGGTTCAATTTCACGAATATGACATTTATTACTGAATTGTCATCAGCATCAATATCATCAAAATTATGTTCTTGTGCTTCCAAATAATTTTGTATGGATCGAAAGTGGGACGGGCGGATTCTTTTAGAGGAGAAAAAATGCAAAAACTGCAAAACTTCGGGCGGGTGGGATGATAAACATTATTTTTTGCTTGGCTGAAGTTTTCTTCTGTTAGAATCAGGATTGTCTAAATATCCCTAAAATAATTGAAGTACATAGTTTTGAAAAACATTATACCTGGTGATTTTGGTAATATAATTGATATGGTACATGTGGCTGCTTTACACAGAACGACCAATTTATTAGAGACACCCCTTTTATAGCGTGTTGCACCTATTTTAGTGACGAGAACTGCCTGAACACCTGCTGGCATGGATTCAACAAGGTGTTGAAACCATTGCAGAGGAATAGCAGCCCAGGCTGACATCACAGTATCCTGTAATTGGTGCCAGTTGGATGGTAGTGTGGGAAGGCATCAGATGGTTCTCTCTACTTCATCCCAGAAATGCTTGATCTTGTTGAGGTCTGGCGACGGAGCTGGCCACTGAAGCAGATGGAAGTCCGCATCATGTTTCTCGAACCAGTCCAAGACCATTCGAGCATGGTCACAGGGAGTATTGTCAAACTGCTGAAACTGTTTATCACCACCAGAAAACCCAATCATCATGAACAGGTGCACCTGATCGGCAACAATGTTCAGATAGTGAGTTGCATTCAGAGATGTGTCTATGGATAGCAGAGGACCCAGTGTGTCCCAAGAGAAGACACTCCATACCATCACTCTTCCTCCACCCGCCTATACAGTTGTCTGCTGACAGGATGGGTCCATGGCTTTGTGCCATCTGTGCTAGATGCGCAGTCTGCTGTTTGCATGATGAAGTAGGAACCGCGATTTGTTGGAGCAGGGGACCTTCTTCCACTCATTCAATGTCCAGTGGCGAATCCTATTGTTGGCGTGCACGTAGCAGGTGCGCTTTCCTGTGCGGGTACACGTACTGGCTGCATGTTGTTATGTGAGTGGCGTCAGTGTGGTTTTTTTTTATTTTTGTGTGATACACTGCTGTATTATGAGTTATCCACGTTTTTCTGCTTGTTTTTTGTTGGAATAAATTGTGGGGTCGTGGGCCCATGTGTGTGCTTGTTAGTTTGTGTTGTATGGCATGTTGCCTTTTGTGAGTACTGTGTTGTGAGTTTTTAAGCTAAGTCATTTGATTTTATTACTGTGCGTTAATTTCTTAATTTTAAATGGTGTAGGGAAGTAGTGACAGCTTTTCTAGTAGTTTTATAAGCAACAAAGGTAAGGTGTCTTGCCATTTGTTGAGAGAGAGAGATTTCGTTATGTGTTGAGCAGGGAAGACGCTCGCCCGTTCATCATTCATTGAAAAGTTTTGCGGCTAAAAGAAAAAATGGGAGTTATCAGTTCTATTTGCAACCAATTGTGTTCAGTTGCAAAGAGTGTTGATCCCGTCGTGTGTAATGTATACATAGTTGGAATCTACTAGAAACACGACCTGGTCGAATGCTGTATAAGGAATTGCGCCTCCCCGATGTTCTTCTGTTTCGGAAATCGAACAAAGACGATCGTCCAAGTTGAGAAAACATCAAAGAGCAACCATCATGCTAGTTGGTGAGACCATTCTTTTTTTTTTTGGTGTTTGTCTAATTTTGTCCGGATTTTGTCAGTTTTTTATATATAAACTGGCTGGCTCAAACACAGAACGGCCCTCGCTGTTGCATACTGCTTGATGTTATCTGTTAACACTATTTAGTACTGCATAACTGCATCAGTATTAAAATAATATCGTGTTTTCGATATGAATGAATAACATTGCGAGTTGGTTGTAACTGGATCGAACCATGTCGTCTGTTGTACAACTACAAGGTGATGTTAAATGCTCACCTGGTTTGCCGAGCGGATTTTAGTGTTCAGGATCATATTGCTTGCTTAAAATTTCCCATGATGCTACCTGGGTATATGTCTGGGGCCTTGCAACGTGGAGCTTAGCACATGTGGCTGGTTTCTATGTTGGTTTAGAGCAGTGTCAGTATTTAATTGTTCAATCCTACTAAACTTGTTGTCAAGGTGTCAATAGCTGCAGTGCACTTCAGTTTGTCTGTTCCTCTGAGAGGTGCATAGGAAGAGGTTTGTTGTGTGGTTTGATGCTGGTGCAACTGTGCATTTCTCTTGGGTTACGGCTATCCTCCCCTTTCCGAACCCGACGCGTTTGGTCACTAAAAACTCTGAAGGTTGGGGGCTCAGTAAAGGAGGGTGTGACACCTTCTAGCATCATTCCTATGCGGCCACTGACTCAGATTGTTATTGCGTGCATAGCAGTGTCGTCCTGGGGTGTATTTTACTCTGTGTTTGAAGCATAATATAGCAGTGACAGCACACAAGCATCAGAGAGTGAGCGAAGCAAACAAAGTGTTATGTTAGTAAAAGAACATTATCATGTTGATTTTGATGTTACTTACATGTACTTTTAGAGGGGCCCCATATTTTTCAATTAAATAATTTGTATAAATTGAATAATTTTGTAATTAAATGTTTGTTGCAACTGTACATCGCATCCACTCCTTATTCAAGATACACCTCCCCTCACATATCTAACACAACCCGTCCCTATCGCGCGAGAGTGTTCATTGTTGGTAGGTCCCTTTTAGGCACCCCACCTGCACACTACAGGGCACATCTGGTGCCCGAACAGGGACTTGTTAGTCCGGATTTTACGAACTTAGGTGGACAAGGAGTTGGTGCTCGTAGCATTGTGTTGACATTGGTTGATGAAGTGTGGTTGGTAGTAATTGAGCATTGGAGAGTCCCGACCTGTAACAGACAGAGGTATTGTGGCACTGGTTATAATTTGTGTGAATAATAGGTGTACTTGTGGTTGAAAATATGCCTAACAACGGTGCTGGCGAGAATGCAGAGGGAGTGGCCGAGCCCAAGATGGCAGGCTACACCGATACTATACCTGCTTTCTCAGGTGATACCATGGAATTAGTGTCTGTGGCTTTTTGAAAGCTGTGGAAAGCATGAGTGCTAGCTCATTGGAATGATGAAATTAAGTTGATAAGTAGCTAAATCCAAGCTAAAAGGATGTACTGCATGTAAAGCAGCAGAACTAGAGCTGTTTGACATCAACAGCTATGCCTTGTTTTGATCTCGACTCGGCCAGCTGTTTGGCTGGGCAAAGATCAACAAAGATGACGGCAAAGAGCTGTACAAAGTCATTCAGCAGAGGAAAGAATCGGTCCTTGTTTATACTAGTCGCCTCCAGATGGCCATGAACCGATTCATACAAGCCAATCCGAATATGGAGCCCTCGAAAAAGCAATTATTGCTGGAATGGTTCCGCCATGGCACATTGCTACCTCATAAGAAGCTGTTAAAAGCTACCGGCCCCAAAACTTTTGAAGAAGACATAAAGTGTGCTATGGAATCCAAGGAGCTAGAACATGGTCACCATGGGGAGAGCAGCGGTGTCGAGGTGGAGTCTGGCTTCTTGGAATCTGATGACGAGCATGGGGCTGCAGCGCCGCGTATTAAGAAACAGGTGAAGGGTCTTGCTAATGCTGCTGCGGAGCCAGTGGTGATGAAATGCACATGTAAGAGCGAGATAAAAGAGCTCCAGGAGATGATGGAGAAGCTGCTGAAAGAGAGCACTGGCAGGGCACGAGCTAATAAAAGGCACCTCACTTGTTTCTAATGTGGGGCACAGGGGCATTATGCCTGGGACTGTCACCAGGGGAAACAGCAAGATTCGACACAGGACTCCAGGGCCAATTATTCTTAAGAGAGGAAAGGACTGCCTGTACCGAATAGGGGTGTTGACTCAATGTCAGCTCATCGACATGTTGGTCGACACTGGCTCGCAGGTGTCATTCCTCGATGCAAAACTGTTCCATTAAGCATTGCAGGGCTGCATTCATGAGGTCAATATGATGGTGCGGGGAGTGAATGGCGGTTGTATTCATATTAAACAAGGGATTATGTTAGATGTTAAAATACGTGGCTGGTTACTCCCTCAATGTGGTTTTCTTCTTCACTCCTTCGCAGATTGGCCTTAGGATGGGATCCTGGGAACTGACGTGCTAGAAGGCATCTCATTTATCTGTGCTGCAGTTACAGTGGTTGATGTGGATGATGCAGCCAAGGGAGATCAAGTAAGTAACGTTGAAGAAAAAGGGCAGATGGCAGCTCAAAGGTTGCGTAAGAAAAAGGAGAATCAAGTATGCAATGTTGTGGGCATTACACAAGGTCCGGTGTACCCCGGGGCTCATGCCATGGTTCATTGTAGAGGGCAAGGTGTCGGCCATTGACAATTTGGTCCGTTAAGGGTTTTACAGCTGCTGCCTAGCAGCAGAGTGTTAGTAAAGGGGCTGAAGTTTCATGATGCGTAGGTTGTCATAAGAGATCGGGTGTCATTGTTGAACGCCATGCATGAGGGAGATCTAAAATTTATATGTCGAGATGATGGTTCTGAGACATGGCCGTCAGAATGGAGGGCATGGGTCCTCAGGTAATTATGGTGGATGCAAGCACTGAGTGTGAGATAAGGAAAATGATAGATAGGTCCGTGGGTCCCAATAGCGCAGTGGGTCAGAAGACCGAAAAGTTAAACGTGAGTGAAACTAATCACGTTAAGAGGATTGCTGATGCTGCACCGAAGGGGATTGTAGCCTATGTGTGGGATGCGTCGCGGCATGGGTTGTGTGCCCGGGTCTCTGATGAGAGGCGGTCAAAAATGGGAGCACAAACAAGGGCCCGGAACAAGCAAATAGCTAAGTTGGCAACCTCTGTTTTATGTTTGGGAGATAACACAAAATGGGTTTCTGCGAGTTGAGTATGTAACATAAAAGATCATAGTTCCTTTATGTTTTGTTTTATTGGGAGCATATATGACTTGTGTCAGTATGTTTTTTTTTTCATTTTTGTGGCAGTTGTTGTGGCAGCTTTTCTAGTAATTTTATAAGCAACAAAAGCAAGGAGTCTTGCCGTTTGCTGAAAGAGAGTGATCACGTTATTATGTGTCGAGCAGGGAAGCTTCTTGCATGCTCATCGTTCGTTGAAGAGGTTTTTATTTCACCTAAGACGAGTTCCATGAAAAGTTTTGCAGCTAAAAGGAAAAATGGGATTTATCGGTTTCATTTGCAACCAATTGTGTTTGGTTCCAAAGAGAGTTCATCCCATCCTGTGGACTGTATATACAGGGTGTAACTAAAGGTGTGTTACAAACTTTGGGGAATGATAGAACTGGTCAAAATAAGCATTTTTTGTTCTATGAAGATTGGTCCACAACTGCATTGTTTAAGAGTTATAGCAACTGTTCAAAATGACGCCCTTCAGCGTCAATGCAGGCTTGCATTCGTCGCTGTACGTTGCAAGACACCCGTTGCAGCATCTGCTGGGAGTCCCTGATGTTGTCTGCTGCTACAGCCAATCGTGCGATGAGTTCCTCCACTGAATTAACCATTGTTTCGTAGATCAGGGACTTTAGGTGGCCCCCACATAAAGAAATCCAATGGTGTTAGGTCTGGTGATCGTGGCGGCCAGGTAACTGGACCACCCCGTCCAATCCAACGATCGCCAAACGTATCAGTGAGGAAGGCCCGGACATGCTGTGAGAAATGTGGAGGTGCACCATCATGTTGGAACCACATTACTTGACGGATGTTAAGAGGTATGTCATCCAACAGTTCAGGCAGCACCTCCTGAAGAAAGACGAGGTAGGTTTGTGCATTCATACGAGCTGGGAGAATGTACGGCCCAATGAGGCGATTGCCAACAATACCAGCCCACACGTTGACAGAAAATCGTTGCTGGAAGCGCCTTGTCGAAATGGCATGTGGGTTGATACGGTCCCAAACATGGATATCCTGGTGGTTGAAAATGCCTTCCCTGGTGAAGGTTGCTTCATCAGTGAACAGCACCTGCTGTGGGAATGCTGGTTCCTCTCTACAACGTGCAAGAAACCATCTTCAGAATGCCATACGTGGTGCAAAGTCAGCAGCTCCAGATGCTTGCACACGTTAGATTTTTTAGTGTGCAGGATCTGCTTGCATGGTAATGTGATGGTGTGGTCATGTTACTTTAAAAATTTACATGACCATACCATAATTCAGAAAGGGGTGTGTCATAAGCCTGCATTGATGCTGAAGACGTCATTTTGAACAGTGGCTATAACTCTTAAACGATGCAGTTGTGGACCAATGTTCATAGAACAAAAAATGCTTATTTTGACCAGTTCTATCATTCCCCAAAGTTTGTAACACATCTTTAGTTACACCCTGTATAGTTGTAATATACTAGAAATACGACCTGGTCAAACTGAGCCTCCGCAAAGTTCTTCTGTTTCAGAAATCGAACAAAGACGATCGTCCGATTGAGGAAACACCAATGAGCAACTGTCGTGCTAGTTGGTAAAACCATTCCTTTTTTTCTACTTTTGTCCCGATATTGGCAGTTTTTTAAATATAAACAGGCTGGCTCAAACATAGAATGGAACAGTTTACCCTTGCTGTTGCGTACTGCCCAATGTTTTCTATTAATGCTATATAGTACCACATAACTGCATCAGTATTAAAATAATTTCACGTTTTCGACATGAATGAATAACATTGTGAGTTGGTTGTAACTGGATCAAACCATCTCTTCTGTTGTACGACTACAAGGTGACGTTAAACTCTCACCTGGTTTGCCGAGCAGATTTTAGTGTTCAGGATCATATTGCTTATCTAAACTTTCCCATGATGCTAATCGGCTATATGTCTGGGGCCTTATAAGGTGGAACTTAGCACATGAGGTTTCTGGTTTGTTTAGAGTAGTGTCAGGAATCAATTGTGCAACGCCACTTAACTTGATGCCAAGATGTCAATACCTGCGGTGCATTTCAGTTCATCTGTTGCTTTGAGAGGCACGTAGGGAGAGATTTTTGTTGTGGTTAGACGCTGGTGCATATGTGCATTTCTCACGGGTTACGGCTCTCCTACCCTTTCCCAACCTGACACGTTTGGTCACTAAAAACATCTGAAGTAGTTGGGGGTCAGTAAAGTAGGGCATGACGCATTTTGGCATCACTCCTACATGGCCACTGACTCAGATTGTTATTGCGTGCCTAGCAGTGTAATGCTCAGATTGAGCAGCCCATGTGCTAGTGACAGCACACAAGCATCAGAGAGTGAGTGAAGCAAACAAAGTGTTATGTTAGTAGAAGAACATTATCGTGTTGTTTTTGATGTTACTTATATGTACTGTTAAAAATAATAATTTTTGTGGTGCCCCATACTTGTCAATTACAATAGTTTGTATAAATTTAATAATTTTGTAATTAAATGAATGTTGCAACTGCACATTGCAGCCACTCCTTGTTCAAGATACACCTCCCCTCACAAGTCTAACACAACCTGTCCCTATCACGGTGGGTGTTGGTAGGTCCCTTTTAGGCAGCCCACCCATGCACCACAGGGCACAGTTAAACCTAGCTCAGTGCAAGGTGCACTGCACTGTGTGCTCCGAAATGAGTTGGAGTTCTGCCTCATTGAACTGCGCTGCAATTTGTTGGGCTGTTTTTTTCCTATTGCTGTGGATGATTCGTGCCAGTCACTGTTGGCCTTGTTCTTCCATGGCCCTGTTTCTTCCGGAGTTTTGTTTGTTGAAGGTTCTTTTTTTGGCATAACTGCCATTCACAGAATACCCTTGACACTGTTGCACCAGAAAACTCGAGGAGGTTCGTGGTTTGTGAAGTTCTCAACAGCGCCCATAGAGTTCCAACTATCATGCCTCCTTCAAAGTCGCTCAAATGCCCACTTCTGCTGCTGACTGCAACTTCTGATCCAATGCATCCCTTTTATACACAGCTACGACCTGTGCCATTGTTTGGATGTTACTGGGAGGCCGTTCCATTTATCGTAAGAGGTGTCTTTTTGTTATATGGTATATAAAATTTTATTATTTCCATATGCCTTTGCAAGTTTCTTATTAAGAGCATTTTATTGTAATGGATTATTAATGGATTTAATATATTGGACAAAATCCAAGTCTGATATTTTAAAAATTTAATATATTTTATTGATGAAATCCTTTTTCACCTGGATTTATTTAATTAACTTATTAATGAGCATCTCCCCTTTAGACTATTAAACAATATCTGCTGTTTTACGTAACTTAATTGTATATTAATTGTTGCATTGAAGACATCATTCATCAATTTTTTTTTTCATCTCATTTGGTTTTTGGCTGTTCTAAACAATTGTAAGAATTCTGTAAACTTTAGTATAAGTCATCAGCTATGATTTTTATAATTTTCTTTCTGACTTGTACAATAAGCACCAGTGAAGAATTTAGTATTTATTTTCCAAACGTTTCATAATCATATAGCAATAATCAATGAAGGATTAATACATAATTTGTCAATATGAGTCAGGTATGGACTGTTCAAGTTAATCAATTACTATATGTAAGGATTTTTCTATAAAAAAATGGAAGGAAAAATTCTGCGACCTGGATTCCAACTAGGAACCTCAACTGTCATGTTCGATGCATCTACCAATTGGGCTATCACAGACATCTGGACAGCCATGCTGCCACAAGGTGTCTTAAAGAGAACCAAGTTGTCATGATTGACAGCCCAATGAGAGGCGGGCACCCTGCTCACAGAGAATTTCTATAGAAAAATCATTACCTGATGTTGGGAGATTCATCTCAGTACATAATTATTATTATTATTATTATTATTATTATTATTATTATTATTATTATTAT